>VXBA01000855.1:4213822-4286543 GCA_013399895.1 Serilophus lunatus | reverse complement strand
GGGACAGCGGGATTGCCGGGACAGCGGGATTGCCGGGACAGCGGGATTGCCGGGACAGCGGGGCTGCCGGGACAGCGATGTCGGTGCCGGCGGCCGCCTCCAACCTGCCCATGCGGCTGCTCCGCAGGAAGATCCACAAGCGCAACCTGAAGCTGCGGCAGCGCAACCTGAAGCTGCGGGCGGCCGAGGGGGCAGGTACGGGCGGGCGGCGCAGCGCAGCCTCCCCCCGGCTGGGCGCTGGCGGAGCCGTCGCTGACTTTGTGTTCTCTCTCTCTGTCTGTCTCTCTGCCCGCGTCCCGCAGTGCCCTCGCCGGGCGAGGAGCCTTCTCAGGGACCCCCGGAGGAGGAGGAGCAGGAGCAGGAGGAGGCGGCGGCCGCAGAGGAGGAGGCGGTGGCGGACGAGGGCGCAGAGCCCGCGGGTGCTGCCGAACCCCGCGGCGGGGAGAAAGAGAAGAAGAAAAAGAAGAAGAAGAGAAAAGCGGCGGCTGATGCGGGAGGTAGTGAGTTGTCTTAGCAGATCCAGCTTGTCCCCGCAGGGCTGAGTTATTCCTGGAGACCCCAAAAGCGCCTCTTTTGGGTTTCTGCCCCGTCGGTGGGGGTTTGAAGTGCCGTGTTTTCCTTGTCTATTTTGCGAATACATACTCTGTATTTCACAGTAGAGCTCTGACAGATGGGGGCTGACTGTGCAGCCAATGTTGTATATTATGCCAACATTGTATATTATGGAGCTAAAGTATCCTGGAAAGCTGTCCAAAACATAGCACCCCGTAAATATTGCTAGATTTTCATATATATATATATATATGTATATATATGCAGACATGTATTTTTTAAGCTTCTATTCCTCATATATTTGATTTTTTTTAATTTCATTTTTGTAACACTTATCATGGTTATGCCAACAAAGAGGTGCTTTCATGCTCTGAGGATTCAAGTACTTGAAATGCAACAAGAATCATTACATTTCACATATCCTGAGCACAAACTGTGTTGGAAACTTGATGTCTGCAGTACAGATAGGAAAGAATTTTGTAACTTGTTTAAGGGCAATTTCTCTGGTGTCCACAGAAAATGTCATGTAATAGACATTGAGCTTCATTGTTCTACTATGCAAAGTGGGTTGTGTGGAAGGAGCTTGGGAATTTTTTGCCCTGTGTCTCAGAAAATTCTGAATTTTCATAGAAGGGGAAAAACCTTGGCTCCCCTTCTCCAGCCCCTTTCCACCCCATGGGAAATCACAATCTTTGTATTTGATTTACAGAGTAAAGGAAGTTCAGCCTGTGGAACAATTTGTCATGGTTAATGTGTCCTTTTCACCTCTAACTGACTTGTCTTCTGTAAACACTTTAGATACAGAAACCAAAAAGGCAAAAACTGAAGATGAATCTGCAGGAGTAGAAGATGGAGATAACCAGGGTTCTGGACAGAAAGAAGTGGAAGAGGAGGAGGGAGAGGAAGATGAAGTGCCCAGTTTACCACTGGGTGTAACAGGTATGTTATGTTCTTTCTTTCATGCATATGGAAAAGCCCAAGGTCTAACATATTCTTCCAGAGCAAGTTGCAGTTTTCAAATTAACTTTGTGAGTCAGGTGTTCAGATACAGGTGATGTGATACTGGCAGCTGCACAGCTGTCACCCAGTTACTCTTCTTGGGAATTTGCATTATATCCACATCTGTTTGTCTTAAAATTACTAGTGAAAGTCTGTTGTTTGTTTGGTTTTTGTCAGGAGAAGCAGTTCATTCATGATTAGTCTTATTAGCTCTGTAGTTTTCTTAGGACCACATTAATACAGAGTATTTTGTCAGTGTCTTTGGATTTCATGGTAGAATGGAGTAAGAAAAAGTCCTTTGATTTTTTTCAGGTCAGTTTTAACTCAGTAATCATGGAGGACAGATGGAGTTCAAGAAGTAAGATTAAATATTTTTTGTTACCTCCCTCACTTCAGGTGCTTTTGAAGACAATTCTTTTGCTTCCCTGGCTGGTGCTGTCAGTGAGAATACCTTGAAAGGCATAAATGACATGGGGTTTACACACATGACTGAAATTCAGCATAAGAGTATTAAGCCACTTCTGGAAGGCAGGTAAGAAATACTTCTTTTTAATCACTCTGATGATATAAAATATTGTGTAAATTTTGCTAGCAAGCTGAATACGTGAATCATAGAATAGAATTATTAAGGTTGGAAAAGACCTCCAAGATCATCAAGTCCAACCTTTGACCCAACATCACCTTGTCAACTAAACTGTGGCACTAAGCACCACATCCAGTTGTTTTGTTGAACTCCCTCAGGGATGGTGACTTCACTGCTTTCTAAGACTGTCTGTTCCAATGCTTAACCATCCTTTCAGTGAAAAAATTCTTCCTGATGTCCATCCTGAACTTCCCCTGGCACAGCTTGAGGCCATTTCCTGAAATGTGGCTTTGTGCAGCTAAACTGCTGGGAATTTTTAATACGCTCTCATGTATTTTATGTATTTTGTTTATAGTCATTAATACAAGTTAAAAGTATGTTATAAAACAAAGTGTGTCAGTATTGCTTGTGAACAAATACTTCAAAACTGCTTTGTATTTGGCTTGGGAAGCAGGGAAGTCTGTGTTCAACTAGTCTTCTTGTCAGTGTGTCTCAAAGACTTTCATGAGAGACAGAGTGACTTGATTGCTGTGACCTGCATCTGCCACCAAGCTCTTAATGCCAACTCCACTGGTCTCCTTTAAGCCATGTTAAGTTTTTACACTGTCAGCACTGTTCAGAGTGAAATTGTTCTTTTCTCTATATGGTTACTAAAAACTTCTTTTTCTAACTTTGCTACATACAGGGATATTTTAGCAGCTGCAAAAACAGGCAGTGGCAAAACACTTGCATTTCTCATTCCTGCAGTAGAGCTCATCTACAAGCTGAAATTCATGCCTAGAAATGGTAAGGCTCTTCATTTCACAGTTGAATTTTACTGTGGTGCAGCCATTTAGGGATGTGGCTGGGAGGGGATTGGATGAGTTGTAACTTACTCCTGTCTGATGGATGTATTTTTTAGGGACGGGTGTTATTATTCTTTCTCCAACTCGAGAGCTTGCCATGCAAACCTATGGAGTTCTTAAAGAACTTATGAATCACCATGTTCACACCTATGGTCTGATAATGGGGGGCAGTAACAGGTCAGCCGAAGCACAGAAGCTTGGAAATGGAATCAACATCATTGTAGCAACACCAGGAAGACTACTGGATCACATGCAGGTAGATACAATATTGATGTCTACTCTGTGTCACTAAAACGTATTAAAACTCCTGTTCCTGTCTGACTCTGAATTTGTTCATCTTCTAGAACACTCCAGGTTTCATGTATAAGAACTTGCAGTGTTTGGTAATTGATGAGGCAGATCGAATCTTGGAGGTTGGATTTGAAGAAGAAATGAAGCAGATCATAAAACTTTTACCAAGTAAGAAAAAAAATCTGTTTTTCCTGGAAATCACTTGACTAACATTGTCTTCTTTCTGACTCAATTATTATAAGAGAAGTCGTTAATTTTTATAGTTCTGTAAAGGAACTTCATAGTGGTTGTCTTATTCTGTCCTTTTTTTCTGGTAGCTGGTATGCATTACTTCTTTAACATTATTTATCTGAAAGACAGAGTTTTCATATGCACTTTAGAGATATAATTCTGTTTATATAAGATCCTTTTGTTCAACATCTACTTTTGCTCATCTTCCTCCGCCCATGTATTTTCTGCCATTAGTTATTTCCTAATAAGGTTTAAAGAGGGATGGACTTCTGAATTGGAAGCTTTTTTGAAATTCAAGCTTTTTTCGTATCTCCAAGATGAGTATCCTGAGGAAGTTTAATTATTTAGCAAAAATTTTTATTTTCCTAGTTTTTCAGTTAGGTATTGCTTGTAATTGATGTATTAAATACGTTCTCAGAGTCAACTGTCTTTCAAAATGCAGGAAAAAAAAACCTTAGTGGAAATATTTATCACTGATTTTTTTATGTACTATTTTGAGGTTCCACATCTTAAATATTAAAATTCAGATTGCAATTTTAAAATTCAGATACATCAATCTAATAAATAACATCCTGTGAAGAATATTAATGAACAGTGCTAAAAAGAGAAAGGGAAGGAAGAATGGGAAAACTGCATGTTCTTTGTGAAGTGTAAATTGTTAAGAGAAAAGAAACTTTCACTTTGCATGAGTTTAATTTGGGTTTGCCCTGTTAGGAAGGAAATTTTATTTTAAAACTGATTCTTCAAAATAGAAGAAAAAGTCAAAGATGATGGCACTGGTCATTTATTAGATCATTGCAATTGTTCTTGGAGTTGTGAAATGGAACAGGCTGAGTCTGCATTTTTCTGTGTATCTTGTCTAACAAGAAAATGTAGGATCAAGATGTGTATTTGAGCTGAGGGGTGATAGGCAGGAGATGCTGTGAGACCACTGAAGTCACTGAGGCTCAGTACAGACTTATTGACATGTGACTAAATAACATGCACAAGTACGTCTGTTCTACACTGATTTTGCAAGACAAGCAGTAGCACTGCATTTCAATTTTGGTAAGTTTTTTCTTGCACCATCTCCAGCATGATTTTTTGTAAATTTTTTTATAATTTTTTTTTAAGGAAAGCATTTTAATATTCATGGGAATGAAATCAATTTATAGGTACAATTACCGGGTCAGTCTCTGTTTAAATAATCATTTTGTGTCTAAATTGGATTGCAAATGATATTGACATTTTTCCAGAGAGAGAATATTGAGGGTTTACAGCTGTTAGGACTGTGGAGGTGGGGGCAGCCTAAGTAAACAACCCGTGCAGTCCATAATATAACTAGACTCTCTTTGTTTGTCATTAGCAGTATGTTTGAGTTAGAACTTAATTGAAAAGAAGTAGAAGACTTGCTTGAGGAAGTTTGCAGTTAAGAGATTTTTTTGGGCTTGCTATTTGAATTCTCCTTTAAAACATGAGTCTGTCTTTCAAAACCTATTTTTCCAGAGCGCAGGCAGACGATGCTTTTCTCTGCTACACAAACCAGAAAGGTTGAAGATCTAGCAAAGATCTCTCTGAAGAAAGAGCCACTGTATGTTGGGGTTGATGATAACAAGGAGACAGCAACAGTAGATGGACTTGAACAGGTAAAACACAAGTGTTAGAAGGGGTATGATCTGTGAACACACCAAGCCCTCTGTTTTTAATGGGGTTGTACAAACACTGTCTTCAAAGGTGTTCATCTTCCTACTATCAGTTGCCTAAAGGGCTTTATTCAGACTGCAAACTACACTAAGTTATATGTATGTAGTCAGTGTTTATAGGAGAGATGATATAAAACCTCATGAAATAATATAGGTACCTACACTTGTCTATTCCTATTACATGCACAAGCTGCAATTGTCCAGCTCTATCTTCCACGTTAGTGACTAGAGATAGATATGCTTCAGATTTATTTCATTGTTTAACTATTTGGCACATTTCACAAAATAACACTTCCCTGATTTAATTGTATTGCTGAAACAGAAGTTTGCTCCTTATTACTTTATTTAACAAGGTTTAAAAATTTTCCAGGGGTATGTAGTGTGTCCATCTGAAAAAAGATTCCTCTTGCTCTTCACATTCCTCAAGAAGAACCGGAAGAAGAAACTAATGGTATTTTTTTCTTCATGTATGTCAGTGAAGTACCATTATGAATTACTCAACTATATTGATCTACCTGTATTGGCCATTCATGTAAGTATTTTATTCAGTGATTTATTTTTTAATGCATGTGATCATACCTGTAAATTGTTACTGACCTTACATTTCCCTTGTTTCAGCCCAGTTTCTAAAAAACACACGCTGCTCACAAAACTGCTGATGGGATTATCCTATAGAGGAAGCAGATAAAACAAAGATTATGCAATACCAACGCTTCAGTAATTAAACTTGTTATTTTTTGAACCAGAGCTCAACACTGATACTGATTTCTGCTCTGTGTGTAGAAAGGTTTCTGCTCTCTTCCAAGAGGTTGCCTTTTGGAAGCACTAACTCTCAGTATGTGCAGCAAAGCTCTTGTCAGAGAAAGTCCAAAGTCTGATCCCAAAAGTGTTTGGTGCTTTTTCTAAAGCCAGGGCAATGTTTGGTTTTACTATGTCAATTCTTAAAATTTGGAGGAGTATTGTAAAATATTTTTTATCAACACCACAAAATGCATAGTTTAGGACAAAGAATTGACTGAAAGTGTATGAAACAGTTATAACTGACCACAAATGTCCTTTTTATTTTGTTATTTGAGGGGGGTTTTTTTGCTGTTCTTTGATGGAAATGTCAAAAGTATGGATTTTGTTTGCTTGCTTCGTAACCTGTAATCTGTCTAACATGTTGCTAGACTTGCAAATGTCATTTCTGTGAACTTCAGACATTTATGCAGCCTTCCTGAACAGAATGTTTTTCCAGTTTTTAATGCTTTGGGAGATACATTGTAACCTCTGAGAGATGACACTTCATGTAGACCTGAGCTGCTGACCTTTTTACTTGTTTCTGTGGAATGGTCCTGCTTGGTTTGTACAAGACAATGATTTGGAAAGATGCCCAAAATTATTTTATATTTTTGGCAGTGATATATGTGAAATGAGAAATTAGATTTAAGATTACCAGCTGGCAGATTTATATTTTTTTAGTTGACATTTCATCCTCTGTTTCCTTTTAGGGCAAGCAGAAGCAAACCAAACGTACTACAACGTTTTTCCAGTTCTGCAATGCAGAATCTGGGATATTGCTGTGCACTGATGTTGCTGCCAGAGGACTGGATATTCCTGAAGTTGACTGGATTGTCCAGTATGATCCTCCAGATGATCCAAAGGCAAGTTAAAGAAATAGAGAACCTTCACAGCAAGAAAACAAATCTTAGCTACAAACACAGTTGCAGAAAAAAGCTGAGACTGCTCCCTGACATAGGTCAGGATTCAGCCACTGATTTCTTTCCCTTCCCTTCTCCACCTCCTAGAAGATGCTGTTCCTAGCAGAGACCTTTGTTACCTTTTTCAGAATTGCTTTTTAGAACATTCTTTTTGTTGTGAAATGAGTTTAAAGGCTTATCAGTTAAACCACAAACTCTTCCCTAGAGTGTGAGTTTGTGTATGGATCCCTCAGCCTTAACAGCTCTTGCAGTGGAAATTTTGATTTTTGTTCAAAGTTCAATATTCTTATTTGAATAAATGTCTGCTGTAAACAAGTGAAATTCAAAAAATCTCTGAAGTTTTGACAAATATACACAGCAAATAAACCAAAAACAAGGTTTAATTTTCAGTTACAGCAGACTAAGATTTTTTTCCTCAGTAAAAGGTAAAATACTTTAGTCAGAGATCCAGTCTCAGCCTAACTGTGCTTTGCATCTTCAGTCCTTGGTTTCCCTCATCCATATGTCAGTGCCAAGAACAAGTCTTAAAAAGTAATGAACAATGCATTACATTATATTCATGTCAAATCTTTTTGTACTGATTCAACCTGCTGGTGCTTATTCTTCCCAAAAGGAATATATTCATCGTGTTGGTAGAACTGCCAGAGGTATAAATGGTAGAGGACATGCTCTGCTCATCTTACGACCAGAAGAACTGGGCTTTCTTCGTTACCTCAAACAAGCCAGGGTAAACTTATGTCTACAGTTTTTATTTTATTTTTACTGTCCCATCAGGATTTTAAAGGCAAAAAATTGCTATTTTTTTCTTATTCAAAGATCAGTTTCATTTTATTAAGTTCCAAAAGAGGTGCAGCTTTCTTCTGAAGGTAATCATTTTAATATCGTAGAACTTCACTGAGTTTCTTCATTGCTTGCTTTATGGGCTTGTTTTGCCACTTTTAAAGTGCTGTAACTTCTAAAGCAGAAGTGGTAAAAAAAGGTGTCAAACTGAGTATCTTTATTACTCCAGCTTAAAGGAAGTGATAATACTGTCATATTGATGTAAAGGCACTTTACAAATACAGGTGTGGTATTAAGAAAAAATCTTCTGTTATCTAGCAGGTCTTTTTTGATTTGTCATGGGTCTTAAACACATTCACTATATACACAGTTTAAATAACTTTGATATTTCATTTCTTCTTTTGTTGTTAAGGTACCACTAAGTGAATTTGAATTTTCTTGGTCAAAAATTTCAGACATCCAGTCTCAGGTATGACATAACTTCATACTACATCTAATTTGAATATCTTTATTATAATTTACATTTACATTTGCAGTTCAAAAATAAGAGTGCTTGTCTAGAAAAGTTCCTGTAAATGGGCACTCTGCAATAAATCTTCCTGCCATACTGTCTCTTGATGACAGTAAAGCAAGAAAATGTTTAGAAGTTCAAGATGAAGTTTAATATGTAGTATTAGTCATCATTCTACAGTACAATTTTACCTGGAAGAGTAGGGTTTTTTTTTCATATTACCTCTCAAAATGACAGTGGTGTAAACCTGCTTTCAGCCTTTGAACAAAAGGTTCTTGTCTGGCACAGCAAACAGGTTTTGGTAATTGAATAATTACTACAAATATTTAGATTAATTCTGAGTAATGTATGTTTTAGAAAGTGATTTACTCAGGCTCAGTGTGCAGAAAGAGACCCAGTACCAGCACTTAGAATTGTTAGAATACAGTCCATGAATACCTTTAACTAGCTGGTGTTAATAAAGCCCAGCATCAGCTAAACGTGCTTTGTGCTCCAGTGCTACAAAAATAGCCACAGAGCAGAGAGTTGAGTGGAATGTCACAGACAGTTCTGTAGATGTGAAATTCTGGAGTCGTCGAGTTCTGCAAATCATTCTTTTCCTAAGAGCCCTGTAACGTTTCTTTGCAGTAATTTAAATACGAAATACCAAGTACAAGAAGCAGTGAAGACAGTCCTTAGAGAGAGGGCTTCCTAATTAAGAATAATCAGGAAGAAATGATGTCTAGTGCAGCTTATTTTTAGTATGCTGAGTTAACACATATTAAACATCAAATGAGACACTCAGATCTAACGAGTATTGGAAACTTGGCCCACAACAAATAAAATATCTCAGTCCACAGTAATTCATCTGCATTTAGTCTTGGAATTAATACTGCTTATTTTATAATGCTTTTGCATAGATAAGACTATGTATAGTATTGCATGAAATCATATAGTTCAGATGCCTGACTTAGAAGCATATTGTCATTGTCCACTAATTCTCCATCCACATAGTTTCATGGTGTGGCTGCAGTTGTGTTCTCCTTGATAACTCATTTGTAACTCTAAATCTTTGCATTGCTGAGGCTTCATTTGTACTGTAATTCAACTACAGGCTTTTTTTGTCCCTCCACTGGTTCATAAAAGCATTTTGGTACCTGTGTGTGCACTCTGCTGTCACAGGGCAGTTTTGCTGAAGTGAGTAGAGAATGTCATTGCCTCTCACACAGTAAATAATCTGCTTGAATATAATTCCTGGACTTTAACAGTTACAATTGTTTATGTCTCTTGGTTTTGTTTTGTTTTTTCTCTTACCAGCTGGAAAAACTGATAGAGAAGAACTACTTCCTTCACAAGTCAGCCCAGGAGGCATACAAAGCTTACATTAGAGCTTATGACTCCCACTCTCTGAAGCAGATCTATAATGTCAATAACTTGGATCTTCCCAAAGTCAGCCTTTCATTTGGTTTTAAAGTTCCTCCATTTGTTGACCTCAGTATCCTTTTACTGCACTGTTTCAAAGCTGAATTTCTGCATTATAAATGTTCAATGCAACTTACTAAGTTCTTATGCTACTTTAAGTTCTGGTGGTTTGTAGTTGTTTTGGGGTTTTTTTTTGCTATCATCCATAGAAATGCATCATGCTCCACCAGTAGTTTATCAGAGAAAATGTTACATTGCACTTATTTTTTTCTGCAAAAATTGCCTACAGACACTTGTGTTGGTGAATGTCCATGCTGTATGTGCTTCACTTGCTGTGAGGCAGCAGACACTGAAATGTATGCATTCCAAAGTATTGTTCCTCCTCCATGCAAAATTATTTTCATTCAAATGTACATGCTCAAGTCTCATAGTCACAGAATATTGACATAGAGGGGCAAGAGCATGAAATAAAAGACTGTATCTAGATTATTGTCAAACCTGCCAGTGAATGGAACTTGCAGCATTTCCAATACTTTGGGCAACTGGAGGAGTATTTAGAACCACAGGCAAAAAATTCTGGTTTCCCCTGTAGTTATGCAGCTCAGCTTTTTGTACCATGCTGGTATTTTTTTTCCCTCATATTAATAACCCTTTCAAAACCCCAAAATCCCCGACATTTCAAATGATTCCTTTTTAAGTTCTTTAACCAACAAAATTTCAGATGTGAACAGCAACCATGGCAGAAGACTACAGAAAAGAGGTGGAGGTGGAGGATTTGGTTACCAGAAGCCGAAGAGTGTCCACAAAGCAAAAATCTTCAAACACATCAGCAGGAAATCTGACAATCGACAGTTTTCCCGTTAATCCTACAGTCCTTAACATGCCTTGTGGCACTGCAGTAGCCTCCCTTGACTCCTGGCAGTTACTTCCAATTTAAACTGCTCCTTTCACATTTTTAGCGTTTTTTTTTTCCTTGGAAAATATTTTATTTCCTGTTTCAGGAAGGGGGAGACTAAAGGAGAATATGGCCAGGTAATGTTGCTGTATTTGTTGTAAGGAAAATCATGTAGTTACCTTAAGTCAATACTACAGAGTTTTTATTAAAAGAAGAAAAAAATAGTCTTAGGTTTTATAGAAGAATTTGCTTTGCATTTTCCCGGTTTTTTATATCCACACCTCTGAAAATTGTTGGAGTGGACAAGTAAGTACATTACAATGTAATGTAAAAAAAAGGTGAGGACATTATACTGTGTGAGATAAAAATGTTTTGCTCACATGGATCATTGCAAGGGATTTTACTGCTACAGAGCTCTGCTTTGGCCATCAAATAAGCTCAAGAATATAGGAAGATTCCTTTAGAAAAGAATGTATGGATGAATAATGAAAGCTGTATGACCTTGTGATTAATTTCAGACATGGTATCTGTATAACAAGTACAGTGTCCAAAATAAAAATAAATAATCTCTTCCACCATTTCTAGGCCATGCTCAGTACTTTCTTGGTGTTGTGATATAATGGAATGTTCTAGTGAGATATTTCGTTTTCCTTCATGTTCACTTTAAATCTGAATTTATCCATGGTGATACCTAGTGTACACTTATGAATATGCAAAGAAAATTCAGAAAAAGCAGGTTACATAAATTGGAGCAAATGACCCAGATGGAGTTTTTTAGGATGCTTCATAACCCTAAAGCAGTGAGAAGTTTTGCAGTTGTGTCTTGTAAATTACAGGAGTGAACTGCTTTTAAGCCTTAGTTCATGAGATCAGTGATGGGCAGAGTCAAAGATAAGTCCTGCCATAGAACTGAGGGGATGGAGAGACTCGATAAGTAAAAAAGTGAAATGTGAATATATTAGAAAGGTATTTTGGAGGTGGAGTATCAAAGCCTGAAATGGAAGAGGGTGTAACACACATTGCAAACAGAAAAAAATGTGGAGACTTAAGCACAAGAAGAATACACAGGCTGGGTAAAAGTAGAGTAATAGTACTACATGTATTATTTTCATCTCTGCCATTGTAGCAGTAGGTAATTGCTCTTATGAGGCTACAATGGTGGTGGACAAATGATTAAAAAGTGTTGATGCAGCAATGCAGGGAAAGACTCAAATGTCACAGAATCCAGAAATCTGGGCCCCGTGTGATTACAGTAAACCAGCTTTTAATTTACATTAACCATTTAGGAATACAAAAGCATGTATAAACTGGACTTGTTTCTTAGGGTTTCTGAAGTGACATGTCGGATTTAAAACTGATATGTGCATTGAAGGATTGCAGAATAAAACAGCAGATCATTTGTTGGAGAGGGGAAATAACATGACCATTCTTTGCTAGTGCTTCCACCATTCAGAACTGAGTGTTTCCTGGGTTTTTTTATGAAATTGCTGGTTGAACCCTTACTGACTTCCCAAGATTCTTAATCAACATTGATCATTTCTTAAGAGCTTCTGATACATCAAAATATTTCAGTAGATTAATTTTGTTACTAGGATTTGAAAGTCTTGTGCTTCTGCAGTTGCAATGAAATAGCAAAATCTGCTCTGAAGGGTAAGCAATACTAAAGATGATGCTTGTCTCATGGAGTTCTAGTCTTTGATTCTGGGTTTTCCTATATATCTGTGAATAACAGATGTCAGAATAGTTCTCATATCTGATTAGTAGTGGCACATTTTAGGAGTTATCTCTGAGATCTACAGCTTCATACAGTTAAAGGCTCTGTGTATACCTGCCATCTGTGCAGTCACAGTATGGGAATTAACTTATGGCGAAAAGAACGCTGAGGGACTCGTTAGATGGAACTGCAAAATTAATTACTTGCAGAGATGTAAGCAAAGCTGCAGTAAACCACTGTGAAGCTCAGAACATGGTTATGTGGGGGAAAGCAGTCTGGCTGAGGTAGTGTGGAATATTGGAATAAGAAAAGAGCTGAGATGTTGGGCCCAGTCAGTGACCTGTCTGACCATGTGCTGAGCAGCCAGAACTGGTTGGGCTTGAAAATGCATCAAAATTCCTGCCACTTCTCCGTGTAGGCAAAAGCCTGCATCGTGGAGAACTGCTTTTCCCTGTCACTTGTTTTGGGAACAGCAGGCTGACTGCTTTCCCTACAGTTTGAAAACCTCTAGCTCCTCCTAATGTTTTCTTTGAAAGAGCTGAGACACTGTCAATTCCTTAAGTCTGATACACAGAAAACTGATGAAATAGGGGTTTGGCTTGATCCTGCACAATTCCTCTCTGGGATATATGGTTTGTATTTTCTTATCTACCCTGATTCAAAGAAATCTTTGAAACAGTCTTATTTAGGAGGTGAAAAGACTGGATACTACTACTTAGAGTAATAGTAGCTCACCCTAAAAAATAACACTAAAACATAGATGTATGATGGCTGCACAGCCTGTGGTAACTACATAGTCTGCTCTAAGTTCTTGATTAAGCAGAAGAGAAATTCATGAGTTGAGACTTAAGTGGGAATTAAAAGAGAAATGGCTTCAGCTTCCTGGCTTGTGCAAATGCAATTACCTTTTGGTCTATTTATGAAATCATAAATGACAAATAATTTCTGATGAAATATCATGCATCAGGCAGCATCTATTGTACTGTGGGACTGCAAGAAGTGTAAAAGCTTGTCAAACTGATTGGAAATCCAACGTTTCCTTTGCAACTTCCCCTGCTATCAATCTTTTGAGCAGTTAATAGACCTCAGCCATCAGACTCTCAAGGCTTGTCTCATAACAGTGACCGATAGGCTGGGGACTAATATTGTGTGCCTTGAGAAATTGCCTTCTCTCTCTGAGAACCTTGACAAAGAAATTGGACTCTTTAAACCACTTAAGGGGGTGATCAAAACTGTCCTGCTTGAACTGGAAGATTTTTTTTGACAGTTTTTGAAACAGGCCCATAAAGGAGAATTCCATTGCTGAGCCACTGCTCATAATCATGAAAAATCTTGTGATACGAGTCCAGTGCCATAACTGCTGCCGAGTTATAGACAAGCACAAGACCAGTCAGAAAGTGTTGCCATCAAATTGTTCAGGGTGAATGTCACAGTTAGAGGGCACATTCATTGACAGTGTAAAGAATGCTTGAGAAGTGGGTAAGATATTATCTACTGAGGTCTGCTGTAAATAAGAGATATGTTTATGTTTTGGCAGTAATTAGCCTTTTTGTTTCATGTACGAGTTGATGACTCAGTTTAAGTAAGCCACCAAAGCTTTAGATACTCAAATGATTTGCTTTCAAGCCAGTGATGTAAGGCTCAAGGGAAGCAAGCTCTCCCAGGAAGGGTGAAAAGGGCTGTGTGATTTAAAAAAGTAACATTTTAGTAGAGGTCCCACTGTGAAGGAAAGCAAGGATACAGCACAGGTCCGTGACTTTTGTTTTTAGTTCTGCCATTGTCATGTTTAGGAGATAGTTGTCTAGTTACTTCAAACCTGCCCCCCCCCAAACTGAGAAAGGATTTTACAGAGATCTAAAAACCTGAGAGCTAGAAAAGAGCCATTTATTAGCCCTTGAACAGTGGGTTGGTTGTTGGGGTTGGTTTTTATTTGAACTAAAATAATGCTGAAAGAAGCCTAGAGTCAAGAGGCTGGGCATGCAGAAGTCTATCACTGCTCTTGACTTTTGCTCTACTAGCTTGATTTTCTCAGGATTTTATCAGCTTGGCTTGACAGGAGAATTCATGCAACTCTCTCTGATGCTTTTGTTTGTCCAGTGTTTTTAGATTTATAGAAGATTTTGAGCCCTGACAGTAAGAATCCAGCCTTCTGAACAGCAATGTTCTTTGCTTCTAAAAAATCTGCTGGCTTGCATCAAAGTCATAAATATCATGATGTTGCTTCTGTCAAATCTCTTTATTGCACAGCCATGTAGGGAAGAGACTACAATTTTTTCTCCTTTTAGCCACCACAATAAACTTTTGATATGGAGTTGTGAGGAGAGGTAGAGGAAAGATGCCACTGAGAGAGGCAAGACAAATGGAAAATCAGGGTGATGTCTAGAAACACATTCACTTTGCTATATCAGTCTCATCCAGCTTAAGAAATGCATTCACTTTAAAAAAAAAAAAAAAAAATCCCAAAAAAACCCCAAAACAAAAACAAAACAAAAAAGCCAAAAAAAAACCAGAAAATTTGAGCATGCTCTTCAATAGCAGTCCATCTTCCCAAACACTTTTGTAAACTGTGACTTTTTCCCCAGTTGGCTAGAATTACAAAAAAAAAAAAAAGCCCACAAAAAACCCCCCACACACAAAAAAAAAAGAAAATGAAAAAAAAAAAACAACCAAAAAACATAAGGTCTGCAAGATCTTGTATAACACGTCCAAAACTTCCAAACCCTCCTCTCTTTTGTCTGTCCGCTGAAGATGTTGAGCCACCCAGAGTTTTCTGAGCTCTTCTATGAATGGCTTCAGTCACCTGTGAATGTTGAGAATTACAGAAATACTAGATAGGTTATTTTCAGAACTAAACTCAGGTGTTCACTCATAGGGGCTGACAGACCCTATGAATTTGTAGGAGCTGTTGAGTCTCCCTTAAAAGCTCTGGATAAATGTTCTGGATACATTGTCACTTCTGATTTAAAACACTTTCTGTTTGTGAAAACAGTCTTGAGATGGAGGTAAGTTCTGC
Organism: Serilophus lunatus; assembly: GCA_013399895.1. Classification (NCBI taxonomy): domain Eukaryota; kingdom Metazoa; phylum Chordata; class Aves; order Passeriformes; family Eurylaimidae; genus Serilophus; species Serilophus lunatus. Next base: position 4,271,346 of record VXBA01000855.1, on the reverse strand, counting down.
CTGGCCCCTTCCTCTCATTGTTATTAAAGACCAGAGAAAGAACTTATGAAGTGACATAGTAACTACAAAAGTACTTACAAAATGTGATTTTAGGGCATAAATGTAACCCTAAAACAACATTGCTAAAAACACCAAACCTAAACAACCCCACCATACAGCAACTTCGTGTTTTTATAGAAATTGTACTCCTTGATATCTTTACATTCCTCTTAATTGTGGCAGAAGAAGAGTTAGCCAAATGGAGAGCAGTACTAAAAGAGATAATTCTTTAATACTAGAAAAAGAATCCTTGACCTGTACTAAACCCTAGTGTAGGTGGCCTGTAGCAAAACTCTGTGAAGTGCTAAATTACTACTTAAACATTCTATTTTCCATGTCATTGCAAAATTTCATTAATCTCTTTTGTGGTGCTTGGCAAGTAGGTGCTCATATAACTTTATGGAAATTCTTCATTTTTTTTTGCCCCATTTTCTACAGAAACTCAGCAAGGATTTATTTGTAAATAAGGAAATAGGATAGGATAGCATAGGATAGCGTAGCATAGAAGAGAATATTTCCACCTGAAAGGAACCCAAACTAATCATCTACTCAGGATGAGGCCACACTAATGGTATTTCAGCTGCAAACTAATCAATAAGGTAGGTTTTAATTAACCTTGGGCTTAAGGAACTTTTTATTTGAGTATGAGTATAAAACCACAAACACAAACATATCCAGACTTGTACTGATGGTAAATTCACACAAAGGCCTTGTTTGACAGTCACTCCACATTACAATGGCAGCAGAGTTAATTAGTAGTAATAGGTGGTCCCTATGAAGAATGTTTGTGAACACTTTGTACAAGGAAAGAAGGGTATTTCTACCAAAGTGCAGATAAATGTGAAAGGAGTTGTTGCACAGGTTTGAAGTGAGGCAGAAAAGAATCGAAAGGCATCTGGACACTGCAACTTTTTTGGACACTAATTAAACTAGATATCAGTGGATGTGGATTCCTAAATAACTTTGAGTCTGACACTTTAAAAATACTAAAATCCACTTGTAGAAAGCCCATATTTTGTATATAGTCAAAATAATAATTGAAAAAGATAAAATTCCAGCTCCTCCTCAAGACTATTAACAGTAGCAGAAGCTACAATAGTCAAGATCAAGCAAATTAGATTTACTCTTTTGTAGTTTATCAATTGAGGGAGGAGGTTCATGTGGCCACTCTAACAGGAGGAAGGATAATGTCAGTAAATCTACTGGATAATCCCCTGTTTTCATGTGTCGGCCTTAACTGTACCAGGACTCATTATCACACACACAAACCAAATTCATAGCAGGACACAGATTGCTGCTGCTGACCCCTTGTGTTTGAAAACCTTGCATTTAGTCTCTCACATCCCCACAGGTTACATAAAACTGGTATTTGAATGGAAATTCTTCTGTCAAAGATTTGCTCATCAATATTAATGAAATCAGTGCTAGCTAGCATTTTTTGTGACATCTAGATCCCCCATCACATTTTCAATCATAAAAGTATGGAACCAGCTGTCAAAGGGATTCAGAAGTTTTGTTTTCTCTTGAGCTGAAATTTTCTAGGTATTTATCAGATTAATTGCAGCATTCATATAACTGATTTTTCTGAAAAATGCTTTAAAAAGGAGGGTAGTTTTCTATTAAAGAGCTAACATAGAACAGAGAAGGATGGGATAAAACTGCATCTACTGGGAGCTTTCATAGGACTTTTCAATCTAAAACAAAAAATGGAAAATAAAACAGTCAAGTCCCATGTAGTCCCTTTATAATGGCCTAAAAATAATCTGCCTCTATCTCTAACAGATAGAAGCCAACTTCTGAAAAATGTAACATTATATTTTATGTGTTTGCTATAAAAATACAGCATCCCTTCATATAATGAGCTGAAATTCTGTTATCTGGATGAATCATCATCCTCCAAAGCTGTTCCTAAGCAGCATGCTGCTCTTGGAAGTGCTTGGAAACAAGGTGCTGTAATAAGGCTGGCCTGGGAACTGCTGCCTGATGGGGACAGACACTTAGACACTTCCTTGGCACAAATGAGCAAAGGGGAGCTTGGACAGGAATTATATATCCCTGGATGCAGGGAGGGTTAAGCCAAGTTAAGAAATTTGAGACCATCAGGAAAAAAAAAAAAAAAAAAAAGAGATTATGACAAGACTGAGACTGAGGAGATTCATTTTAAGGGAAAGAGTTCTGCAGGTGATGTTTGGTAAAGTGATAAGGACTAGGAAATAATGCTTTCCACAAGTCCTTTTCTCAGCAATCCTCAAGTCTACAGGGAACAGCAACAACAGATGCAAAAGAAAAAGGAAAGTGTTTCTACTCTCAGACTAACAAGCAGATTACTATTTTCCACCCTTTTTTCTTTTGCATCCCTCAGACTTCTCATCCCATGAAGTACCAAACATCCAGATGGAAAAATGATGTTGCTTTGTATTCACTGTTAATTCTATCATTGACCTCGAAGCCCTAAATCATGTATTTGTTTGCTTATTTTAAGAGCATTGAAATGGATGGTTAAACCAGTTATCTTTTGAGGATACAAACTGCCCTGCTTCACTGGAAAAAAAAGAAACTATGAAGGTGCAAACTGTAGTTTCTGAATAATTGAAAAGTATCAGTGAATGAAACAAAGTATTTTCATTTTTTTCAGCTCACTTTGACATGGCAGCAGCTTATAATGGTATAATTTTATATAAAAGTAAACTAAGTGCTCCTTTAGTTTCAATAGAAGAAACATATTTCAGCCTTGTCATTTTCTTGGTCCCTTTTTTTTAAAATCTATGTTATTATTTCATACAATTTGTATTTGCTTTTCTTCCATTTAGAATATGTCAATACATGCAAGTCTCCTCTTTTTTTTTTTTTTTAATTCCTTCTTCTGTTTCTTAAAGTATACCCTAGCTTCTGAGACATTGTAAAGTGTTGTCTTAGCAATCTTTGAGGAGCACTAAGCCTTTGCAGTCACAGGACCCATTTGGGCCCCTAAACATGAAACTTTTGCAATTAGTTTAAGGTTTGTTTGTTTGTCTACAATTTTTCTTTGATAGCTGAATTAATTCAAATTTTGACAAGATCCTTCTAGTCCTCTAATAAGTTCACAGAATTGGACTGGCAATTGTTGAAACATATGGAAGTTAAAGGGCTATTTTTAATTGGTTGTTTCCCTTCCTGCTTTCAGGTCTGGCTGCCTTTCAAAGGAATGAAGTATTGTTCAGTAATTTCTTCCCTGGCATTTTAAAAGTGGCATTAACTAACAAGGTGAGACATAAATTAGAAAGGAGCAATATAAGGCAAAGCATGCAAAGCTTCTTGTGAAGCAGTCACATGCCAAATCTTTACCAGTGTCTACATGTCTCAGGTGCTGCTTTAGACTTAACTTGCAGCAGTATTATGAAAAGCCTTTTCTTGACAAGCTCTGTCAGATTTTCCCTGTTTGGAGCTCAATGCAAGACATTCAGCACTCAGAAGTCCTTTTCTGCCCATAATAAAAACTGGTAGGTAATCCAGACAGTTTTCTCTCTGCTGCTGGCTTACACTAGAACGCCTGTTAGAATAAATGTAGATAAAAACAGGAATAAATGTAGGAAAGTCATGTTTGCATTAAGGGCCTGGAACATGGTTTATTTGCTTTATCGTTCATCTGGTGAGTGAAGAGACATCCAAAAATTAGCCATCAAAACAGCGTGGTTATTCTGACTACAGTCCTAGTCCTTTATTTCTGTAATATTTCATCATTGTTCCAGATTTTGAAGTTGGGGACACCCGAGTAAGACAAGCTGGACCCTGCTTGCTGTGGGTAACACAGTGGTGTGTGAGAGGGCTGTGTTTTGTCAGCTGGAGCTGCTTCTTCAGGGAACATGAATGCAAATGAGGAACATTGATTTGAGCAGCATTCATTTGGACAGAACCATTCTGACCCAGAAAATACTCCTTCTCTACCTCAGCAATGGGCAACAAATCTCTTGCCCCCAAACTCTGCCCCACTACAGTTTGTGATGTTGGTGTGCTGCTATTTGCAAGAAGACAAATTTTACTGACCTTCTTTGGTCTTGTTTACTGATGTTCAGTGTCTTCAAATCCCTTTGGATATCTCTCAACAACACCATATGACTTGGAACTAACTCACATTGAACTAGTCCTGGCCACAGACTAAGGGGAAATAAAGAGGATGGAAATCCTGGTAATTGGTTCTAAAGGACCCTAGGAATGAAAGTAGCCTTTAGGCCTTAGATATAATGCTTTAAACACACTTTAAATATAATATCCAGGTTGCTATATGATCCTGTCACCATGTTGACTTCATGATCTTAAAGGTCTTTTCCACTCTTAATAATTCTCTGATTAACTGAGGGTGGTGAGGCACTGGTACAGGTTGCCCAGAGAAGCTGTGGCTGCCCCATGCCTGCAAGTGTCCAAGGCCAGGTTGGATGGGGCTCTGAGCAACCTGGGATAGTGGAAGGTGTCCCTGCCCTCGGCAGGGTGTTGGAACTAAATGATCTTTAAGGTATCTCCCAACACAAACCATTCTATCATTCTGTATTTTATGATTTATTACTCAGGAAGTGACAAAGCTAACTGCTGTAACTCCTTTATGCTTACCACCTTGTTAACATGTATTACAGGTGGTAGGTAATAAGTGCTGTCCTGTAGCCTCATGGGGGCCATGGGGAGAAAGGAGTGTCCTGTTACCACACAGATTTGTGGGGAGACACAAACTTCTATATTCCACTCAGTCCTAGTGAGGCCACACCTGGAGTGCTGTGTCCTGTTTTGGACAGTACAAGAGAGACAAGGAGGTACTGGAGAGGGTTCAGTGAAGGGTCACAAGGATGATGAAGGGTCTGGAGCATTTTCCTGATGGGGTGAAACTGCTGTTTAGTCCAGAGAATGAGAGGGGATCTCATCAATGCATATAAGTGTCCCAAAGGCGGGTGCCAAGAGGATGGTGCCAGAATTTTCAGTGGTGCCTAGGACAGGAAGCAAGGGTCATAAACTAAAACACAAGAAGTTTCACCTCAACATGAGAAGGAACTTTCCGTTGTCAAGAGGATGGTGCCAGAATTTTCAGTGGTGCCTAGGACAGGAAGCAAGGGTCATAAACTAAAACACAAGAAGTTTCACCTCAACATGAGAAGGAACTTTCCGTTGTGGGTGGCAGAGCACTGGGACAGCTGCCCAGAGAGCTCACGGAGCCTCCCTCTCTGGAGACATTCCAGTCCCACCTGGACGCGTTCCTGTGGTGACCCTGCCGTACCGGATAACCTTCAGAGGTCCCTCCAGCCCTAACAAGCCTGTGATTCTCGAAGAAGGGGGTGTCCTGCCGCCCCGCGGGGCACCGCCCTGCACGGAGCGGCTCCGCCACCGCCCCCGAGGCGGCCGCTGGGGCGGGGCCGGGCCGCCTTCCCTCCCGCCCGCCCCCGGCNACATGGCGGGCGGCCGCTGACGGGAGGGGAGGGGAGGGGAGGGGAGGGGAGGCGCGTCCCGGCGCGGGGCTCCCGCTCGGTGCCGGCGGCGCGGGAAGGGCGAAGAGTGAGGAGTCGAGCCCCAGTCCCGGGCATGGCCGAGACCCTGAGCCCCTGCACCCCACGGGGCCAGTGTCAGCCCGGCGTGGGCGCCAACGCCTCGTCCGCCACCATGGACACCAATGCCTCCTCCTCGGCTGTGATGGGCGGCAGCGCGTGGAGGGGCCGGGAGCCCTTCTCCGTCTTCACCGTGCTCGTCTTGACCCTGCTGGTGATGCTCACCTTGGCCACCTTCCTCTGGAACCTGCTGGTGCTGGCGACCATCCTGCGAGTGAAGGCCTTCCACCGGGTGCCCCACAACCTCGTGGCCTCCACGGCGGTGTCGGACGTGCTGGTGGCGGCGCTGGTGATGCCGCTGAGCCTGGTGAAGGAGCTGTCGGCCGGGCGGAGGTGGCGGCTAGGCCGGGCGCTGTGCCTCGTGTGGGTGAGCTTCGACGTGCTGTGCTGCACCGCCAGCATCTGGAACGTGACCGCCATCGCCCTGGACCGCTACTGGTCCATCACCCGGCACCTGCAGTACACGCTGCTCGCCCGCCGCCGCATCTCCAACGTCATGATCGCCCTCACCTGGGTGCTCTCCGCCGCCATCTCCCTCGCCCCCCTCTTGGGCTGGGGCGAGACCTACAGCCCCGAGCAGGAGCGCTGCCAGGTCAGCCAGGACCCCTCCTACGCCATCGTCTCCACCGGCGGGGCGTTCTACCTGCCCCTCTGCGTGGTGCTCTTCGTCTACTGGAAGATCTACAAGGCGTCCAAGTTCCCCATGGGAGTTCGCAGGAGGAACGCCGTGGTGCCCCTGCCCGAAGCTGCCCAGGTAAGGATGGGGATGGGGAGGATGAGGAGAGTCCGTGCTGCGGCACCTGAGACCCTGCTCCTCGTCTGCTCCCGGCCCCTGCATTGGTGGTTTTGGCACAGTGAGAAGGGTGTGCGGTGCCCTGGGGGTCCCATGTGGGTTTAACTCTGTTACAGGCTGGACTTGAGCAGTAATTAGACAAAAAGTGCCACTCTTGAAGAAGAGCTTTCTTCTCCTTGTTTCCTTGTGTATCACGAGTAAGGGACAGGTGCCTTCATTGCCAGTCGGGAGAACAATTTAAGAATCTTCTCTTTGCTGTGAATGTGCTATTCCTTGGGGGGGGAGATCCCCCCTTTTTTTTTTTTTTTACAGTGTTGGTTGGGTAAACGAAGGCATAAACAGATCCCTAAGTCCTGTACAGAGTAAATGCATACATATTTATCTTATGCACTCTATTGATGTGCTTGGGCTATTTTACCTTGAATAGTGTAAAAACAATGAGCAGTGAATTGTTTCTGGTTTAAAATTACTAATTGTCTTCAAAACCAAGTCCTTTTCATTCTCATCCAGAAGACTGTCTGTCATCCTGCAGTGCCCTAGTCATGTGGGCTCATTAATTTTGAAGATACACCTTGCTGACAGGAAAGCCGTGCCCCTTCTGGAGGGTTGGGTTTGGTTTTTTGTGTCCCTTAAGTTAGGGTCTCTGCATGATGATGCTGTCATGGCACCAAGGTGCTTGACAGTGCTCTCTGTAAACTCTCCCTGCTTTCTGTCACATACTCTCACATCTTCCTGTGTAAAAGATTCTTGGCGTTTTTGTCATTGCCTGTTGTACTTGCTGACCCCAATTCTTTCCCAGCTGCAAAAGATGAGCTGTGTGGATGTTAGATACCTAAAGAGACATGAAACATTCCTGTTCAGTTTAAGCTAATCCTCACAGCCTCACTCCTCTGCTAAATCTCTTTGATGTGGACTCATGGTAGGAAACACGTTATTATGATCATAAATAGAAGTCAGTATGTTGTGTCCCCTGATTCTTGAAAGAGATAACAGGACTGGCAATTAAACGTCGTTAGATTTACAGATTTGAATCATAATGTTTTGAAGATATTTTTAATAACTTAATATTTCACTGATTAATGAAAGTGTCTTCTAAGCAAAAGCATAAAATGTGTTAGAAAAGTTGAGAACGTCTTCTCTAGTGGCATTCTTTTTTATCCTATTATCTTCATCCCCTAGTTTACACCAGATTTCATTCCAAATTATTTTAAGTGTGATGAATGTGTTGCTTGGAGTTAGTGTATAGCCTTTCCAAGCACAAAAGCCAGCTGATTATTTGTAGTGGCTTGCATGCTTTGTGTTTTACATGCACACACATTCATACAGGACTAGTCGTTTGGAATCTGAAATTCTGAGGAGCTAAAGGAGCTGAGGCATTGCTGCTCAAGCCAGTACAGAGATACACACGTATGTCAGTTTGAACAGAAAAGGGTCTGGTTCCTTATTGTGATTGTTCTTTCTGCAAAAGCCCCTGTGTGGGCCCAGCAGGGCTGGCAGGTAAGTGCTTTTTGCTGCTACAGTGTCTGGGAGCTGTTTTAGGCTGTATTGACAAAAAAGCTCTGTCAGTGTGAACTGAATCCCCATTTTGGAGGAGTTGCCATTATAGCTGTTTGTTGCAATACCAGCAAATGCTCACGCCAGTAGTTCATCTTTCTCATATTGTCAGTGATTGACACATTAATTTCTTTTATAACAGGGATTCTTGAATCTGCAGTTGGTAGGTATCTAGTGGCAACTTTCCCCATTGTCCCAGAAGCTCCAATTTCTGATTTAAATAAAAAGATTTCTGTGATTCAGATGCAAACTTTACTCCTCACCTAAAGGGAAGAGCAGGTGCCCAGGTGTACATTAAATGAACCCATGGGTTAAGGGAGCTGGCATTCAGGATGCATTTTCTCAGAGTTTTATTTATAAAGCTCACTGAGTTTTATTTTATTTAAGCTTTTAGGAGAAGGATCCTTCACATCTACAGGAAGAGTAGCAGTTCCCCAGAGAATTCGGGGGGGGGGGGGGAAGGAATCTTCAAACATGCAAACACAAGGATAACATTGCCAGAGTATGTGGCAAATCTGCTGAGGTGATCCATGTTTGCTTCTCCACATGCAGAGGAGATCAGACTGTCAGTGTCCTCTCTCATAGGGCAAATTCTGTTCTGCTTCTCTTGATTTGCCCATCAACTCACCTAATTTTCCCTTTCTTTCTCCTTTAATGTCTCTCCTCCCTCTGCTTTCTTTCATCCCTTCCTTCTCTGAGAGCACTCACCTGTCATTCTCTCCCTGGCAACATTTTCCTTCTGTCACCATTACTCTGGATGTGAATTGCCCTCTGCATCTATGTCAGTTCTCACTCCAGGTGCCCTGCACTAATTGATCTGAGGAACATTAGAGGGCTTCAGAGAATTCGATGCACCAAGTGGAACAGTGATGGTGTTTCCTTGATGTCTTTGCACTGTGCTGTTCAGCCAACAGAGCCAGGCACCAAAGTGCTTTGCAGGTTGCCACAATATATATTATATACATACCTATATCTGTATATCTCTATCTCTGTATGTGTGTGTATGTATATTTTTTTTTCCACAGAGAAAGGACATTTCCTCCAAACTAAGAGCTGTCACACATGCTTTGTTTCTGTACTTTTACAGAGTTGCAGAGTAGAATAGTTACAAAATATCTGTTTTGAGGAATTTGTTACAATTGTACTTGTGTTTTTGAAAAACACTTTTTAAAACCTTTGAAAAAAATTCAGGTGAGGGAGATGAACGTAAAACATCTGGTGTGCTTCTAATGTTAATGAGAGCTTGTTTCTTGCTTTCCCTTGAAACAAAAACAAAATTGCAGAATTGGGGTCCTAAATGAAACTGGTGCTTTTATAATTGTTTGCTGATTATGAATCTCTTTAAAAAGTGAGTTCTGCAGACAATACTGACATGGTTGGTGCTTGTAAAAAACCTAATGACATACCATCATTGACAGAGAGCTGTGCTCTGTCACACCTTGTTGACAGCAGGTAATAATTCTCTCTCTAAACAATCCAATTGAAATAAATGAAAGTGCTTGAAAAAAGAGCAGGTACTGGTGGATATTGCCCTTTTAAATCAATGAAGTCCCTTGTAGTTTAGGCTTTGCCCAGCAAAACTGTTGATGACAGAATCTGATTGTCTGGATTACTTACAAGTAGCAATTGCAGAGTTGGGATTACAATTCTATGTGAGGAGTTAAAAATTCTGTTGATGATTTTTTTGGGGGGGTGTTTTTTGTTTGTTGGGGTTTTTTGTGGGATTTTGTTTGGTTTTGTTGTTGGTTTGGTTTTTTTGGTTTTTTTGTATTTGTACAGTGTATGTGTTTTTGTGAGTGTCAGGCCCAGAGCTCCAGCAGTGCAGCGTTTATTCTGCACCTTGGCCCCTTCAGCCTCTCCAACTCAATCAGTCAGGACAATGTGGGAGAGAAAACAGATTCTCCTGCTCTGGAGGGGTCACAGGCCTTCCATTTCTTATTTCTGCTTCTGCCTGTACAAGTAGAAATAAAATTCAACTGTCTGGAAGAGTGGCAGCAAATGTCAGATAGGAGAAAGGTGAGGCAGGACGCAAATGGAGTAGTTAGTGATTTCCTGGGATAAATACAGAGATATTCCTGCTTACAGAGAAGAAAATCCTGTGAGAGAAATCAGATGGTTTTCTCACTGTCAAATGAACTGTTTGTCTTATTGGTGGAGCATCCAAAACAGTGTTGATGTTCCTATGTTTTGATCTTTTGTTGTGCATTTCATTTTCTTCTGCTCTTGTTTAAAGAGCAACAAGTGCCAAAGCTGCACTGAGGAAAGAATGACCTTTGCTGAATCACACTGTAATAGGCAAACCTCTCGATTTGTGGTAGTAAGCCAGATTTTATTGATGTTTCTCATCCTTCCTGTTGTTTTGTTATTGCAGACCCTGGAGGTGCAGGACAAACACACACAGAGTACCTGCCACCAAGGACCAGTAATAACAATCATTGAAGCTGTAAGGGACATTTTAAATCCAGGGATTTTGTCAGAAGCTCCTTAGTGGTATGTTTTCTGTGACACTGCTAGGAACACAGGAATTGGGAACACACAGCTCTAGGAACATGCAGCCATTTAGTAGTAGTGATTTTCTGAGGACAAACCACATACAGACAAATAAATTCTGAAACTAAAACCAAACTCCTTTATGTCTGTAGAAGGATTTGTACTTGAGAACTCGTTTCCTTTATTTACTGTCTTTATTATTTTCACTGGAAAGAGATCATCTTCACTTCTCAGAGCCTGTTGTCCTGGAAATAGCTGATTTCATGAATTCAGAACCTAATTCTGGCCCCAGAGAAGCAGTCCCTTCATATCAGCTATTTCCCCAGTGCTCCTGACTCATAGCTCCTAGAGCAGTTCCTGGGCAGATGGAAGGAAATCTGTGCCTGAGGCATAGTGTGCTACTAGACAGAGAGTGAGAGCAGTGTTCAACACTGCAGAGATGCTCACAGATGAGAGGACTCCAGTATAACCTAAGGTATCTCCATGGATTGCTTTAATTTACAGCCTGTGACCACCTTTCCACTGTCACAGCCTGCTTGCCAGTGCTCCTCAGTAGGACCATAACGGGCTTGTCCTTTGTTCCATGTGATACAGGGATAATGGTCAGTTTGTGTGACACATTAGAAATTTCAGTCATGCAAAGCCTGCAGGATTGGTACTGGGAACTGCAGGTTTAGTATAGTCAGAGCTGTGCTTAGTTCAAGCAAATCACAACTGGCAAGGCTGGAAAGCAGCTACATAAACTTTTTGGCCTGGGCTCTTGTTCAGACAATGCCAAATTACAGGGGATTACTCCATGCCTGTTTAAGGGAGGGAATCCTTCAGCGTGGCTCCCCTGCCAGCACTGTGTATCCCAACAGTTTGTGCAGCAGATTAATTTACTTTCCATGGATATTGTGTAGACTGGCTTAATCAAACATCCATGACAATGTGGCTGATAGCTGTAGCACAGATAGCCTTGCACCAACCAGGCCAAGGAGATGAATCAAGTCTGCAGCAAATCATACAGAGAGCAATAGAAATAAAACAAAAGTTGAAGTGATAGAGAAAGGTTGGACTTTCCCAGCTTTGCAGTCTGCATTGATGTGTATTTTCTGATGTGAATAGCATTTCTGACTAAATCTGTGTTCAACTTTGAAAACCTCTTGGACTGGTTCCCTGATGAACAAGTCCCCACAGCAGGGATGAGGTCCTGCAGGAGGTGAGATGGTGGCTGGGCACGGAGGGAATGCTGATACATTTGCAGGGCCAGGGGCTGGCACTTGGAGCTGTCCTGTGCTGGGAATGCCTGGGAGGCAGGAGGGTTGGAGAGGGCTGTCACAGCCTGTGCAGCTGCTCAGCTGGAAACAACATCTGGACTGAGCAATGGACACTGCTGGAAATGGAAAGCTGGTCTTCCACACAGCTTCCAGGGTTTCAGTGCTGGTCTGTTGAAGGCACAGACCAAAAGACCTCCCTGAGCAGGGATACCAGCTACCTTTTCAAGAACACTTTGTGTATACTTTTCAAAGGATTTGTTACAGAGAATTGAAGCAAAACATCTCCAGTTTGCCACAGATATTTACACATTTACTTAATGGAAGGCTCCATGAGAGACCCCATTGTTTTACTTCAGGAACCAGACTGCTGTTTTCGCTGTTGGGAGTATTACTGTTAGTACAACATTATTCAGAAGTCTTGGGCAAAACTAGTCAAAAACCAAAGGAAAAACAACTGTGACAACAGAGAAAGTAGAAATTGCATAGAAAGGAAGACAACTGTTGTCATTCACAAAACATACCATGATCTATTTTCACTTACTGTTTAGTATTCAGAGGATGGATCTAACAACCAGTGGAGTTTGTAAAAACTCCTTTGACTTCAGTAGGAGCTTGACCAGGCTGTAAATGCAGGCTTCAGTAGAGGAAACACCTGAGGACTGCAGTATCTTCTATCAAAATAAATGAAATAGTTTTTTCTCACAATATGTAATTAAGTGATAAAAGGGCCACTGCACATAAATTCTGCAGGTAAGTCAAAAGCCTTTTAAAACTTGAAGTAACAAAAAAAGCTCTGATTTGATGATGGCACACTGCAAGCTTTGTCTTTTGAGCAAGAGTTAAAGGTTAAACAGTACCCAACTGTGCCCAATGCTAGTGACAAAGTTCTTTGTGTGGCCCTTCCCAAGAGGCACACTTATGTAACTATTCCTCAAGGCTAAAATGTAATCTTTCAAGTTGCTTGTCACACATTTGTCCTCATGTCATATATTCATCCCTTTTTTCAGAGTGTGATTAAGGATGTGCAGAGCAAGTCCTTCTGCAGACAAATGGTGTGATCCTTGCTACGTGAGGGGTGTCCCATTTTAATTGTCAGAACAGATGTGGTTTTCATTTTCCTCCATTATTTGCCTGCACCCATAATCTGCTGCTCTTACATTCTGCAGCCATGTCTCCTGTCTGGGGATGCAGACAGGGATATCCATCTTGAAGAGTGATTGTTTAGCCATTGCCAGTGCTTCTCTCTCCTTAATATGATCACAGCAACTCAGAGAGGCTGTCCATCTATTAAAAAAGCTTGCACAAAGGTGGCACGTGCCTGTGGAATATGTAGCTAATTTAACAACAAGCCACCTTTGGAGTGGTGTCAAAGTCTTGCAGTGCCTGTGAATTATCACTTAGGCAAATTTTAGAGCCTCAGATTGCATCCTTAAGCTGTTTCTTTTATTGCACTGTCCTTACAACTGTAGTGCCTAGCAGAATTTTAATATTGCAGATACTTTAATCTTCAGATTAAAATCACAAGGGAGTATCTTCTTCTGGCTAGACTCTAAGTACACGAATAACTCATGCCCAGAACCTGTTTGCCAGAGCCTCACTGTCACCCGGAGCACTGTGCTGTACTTACTGCACAGATGAATGTCCTGCCCTTGGTGAGAGAGAAGGAGACACGCAGCACTGTGGGCAGCCTGGAGTAGCTGAGATTTACTCCTCCCTTGTGCAACTTCTGCTGAAGCCAGAGTTTGAACTGAAAGCAAATTGAAATGGTGTTTTTCTGGCAATGGAGTACTTTTTGAGAGAATACAGAATCACAGAATGGTTGGGGTTGGAAGAGAACCTTTGGAGATTATCTAGTCCAACCTCCTCTGCTAAAGCAGTTCATCTAGAGCAGGTCTAAAGGACCTAAAGGTCATGACTCTAGTGTAGGCACAGGCAGAAGGGGCATGCCTTTGTTGGCCTGCCTTAACAACTTTATGTCCCACTGGGTATCAAGGCATCCAGTAAAATAAAATGAAAAAGACCCCCACAGCACACATGGCACCAGCTACTTTTTCTTTAGCTCTGTTTGTCAGTCACACTTCGCAGCTTTTCCAGCATAATGAGAAGTCTGGTAACTTTGGCACTCTGGGGCATTTTCTGCCTTTTAAAGTGGAAGGAATGGAGCTGAGGCCTTTTGTGGTAGGTGCACAGATGTTGTGCTGTCACTTAAAAGTAATACTTCGCTCAAACAAACTGTCCTGGTAAGAACCTGTGTTTGCTTTTGTTTTGAGGTGAAGGAAGCTTCGCGTGAACCACAGATGGTGTTTACAGCTCGTCGTGCAGCTATCACTTTCCAGACAGATGGAGAAACATGGAGAGAACAGAAAGAGAAAAAGGCAGCTCTGATGGTTGGCATCTTAATTGGAGTTTTTGTACTGTGTTGGATCCCTTTCTTCATCACAGAATTAATAAGTCCCCTCTGTTCCTGCAACATCCCACCCATCTGGAAAAGCATCTTTCTTTGGCTTGGCTACTCCAATTCTTTCTTTAATCCTCTCATTTATACAGCATTTAACAAAAATTACAACAATGCCTTCAAGAATCTTTTTGTAAAGCAGAGATAAAAGGGAACACAGAGGAGAAAGTGATTCCTCTGTTGCATAATACAGAGATTTCTTGAGGGAAACAGGTCTGTGATATGTACAGTTTTCATGCAGAGGAGCTACTTGAGGGGATTTAGGAACAATGGAAAAGAAGATGTTTGGATATAAACTGACTTGACAGTTTACAGTTCCCCTTTGGAAATACATATGTGCTGCTCCAGGGTTTGGCAAAGAAGATGGAAGCAGTGAATACCTCCTATCTGCTTTTGGAATCAGCACGTGTTGAGGTCTGCAAGCGAAGCACTGTGTGTGTCTAATACCTTGACTATCAAACCCAACGTGACTGATCTCGACCAACCAGCCACTGGTGCCATCCTGCAGCTCTCTCATCATTAGCAAAGGCACCAGTGGGAGCTGCTAATTGAGCAATATCAAAACGTTTGTGATAAGGGCAGGATGCTGGCTTCATTTTTGAGATTTATTTGGAAGGGAATAAAGGTGCTGTATTCAATCAGTCACTGAGTTGATGTGAAATTAAAAAGGATGACTAAGGAGCTCAAAAACATGCCCTGGTGTGATAAAGGGGGCTATGTGTGCGCTAGCAAGCAGTGCTTGATGGGCAGCCTTGGTGAAGCATGGCTAAGTTGTGGCCCCTGGAGGCCTCTGAGAGTTAAAATTTTAGAGCCAAATGTAAAATTATTCAGAGCTCCTGAGGATGTGCTCTCACTCCTTGCACAGGAGAAGGATCTAGGATGGAGTTTTCACCTGTGTTGTACCCTTAGTCTGCAGGCCTTAGGTTCTCCCTGTTTTATGAAACCCAGGTGAACGTAAGTTAGAAACCCAAAACCTTCAAGTGAACGGGGCTGAATGCATTATTTTATGCTACCATAAAACTTAGTGTGCATCTGAGTTACCGGCACCAAACGTGGTGTTCAGTCACCAGGTATGCTGACATGTGGCTGCTTGACAGTGGTAGGTGAGCATCTGCACCATGTCTGGGGTCCTTGCACTATGAATATGCTCATCACCCTCCCTGAGTGAAGGCTACAATTTGCCAGCTTTCATCAAGTTCTTCCTACTGTAAGAAAGGTGTTGATGCCATCAGGTCCAGGTGACGCAAAACCCCACAGGGACTCAAACCCAAGCCCTACATGGTACTTCCAGGATCTGAGACACCCCATACCCAACAATATATACATAAATAATTTCCCTGCATACTGCCAGGTCCATCTCACGCTGTATTTGTTCCTCTAGTGGGTTTAACTTCCTCCCCTGCCCTGAGAGGGAGAGTTGACAGCATCTCTGAGTATTTCTAGCACAGCAGCTTTTTGCTGACACAAGGTCCTAGCACCTTCTTCCATCTCTGCCTAAAGCTTTGGCTGTAAAGGCAAAATACCAAAGCTCATGGGGCTGGGCAATGTGACAGCTCCTTCTGAAGCTGAGGTTTAACCTTAAAACTGCCCTTCTCTGCCAGTTTTGTGTTTGCTGCTGCTTCAGGGAACTGCCTGGCTGCATCTCAGGTGCACAGTGTATGGTGAGGTCAGGCACTGCTGAACTTCACACCTGCAGCGCCGTGACAGTCCAGTGTGACCTGCTGTGCCTGCAGTCACAGCCACAGCCACAGCCACAGCCACCTGTGTATCTTGTGTTCCTGCACACGATGCTTCTCTCAATTTCAGTGGGAATTCAGAAGATTTAATAACCTAGAATTTCAAAGAGTTGTTAGCAGCTCAGACTTAATTTAAATATGTCAATTTAAATAACTTTCCCTTGTGACTTTCAACTTGCCTGCATATGGAATAGCTACTGTTCAAACTAGTGTTTGGAGGCTTAATTAAACCAGAAGGAAGGCACATATGTAAGAGACTGAAAGTTACTAAAACATGCAGACCTCATACAGAACCATTGACAAATTTTCCAAGTCAAGTGAACACCTCACGTAAAAGAGTCACTGCTTTAAAAACCTTAAAATCCAAACAGATGATACGGAAGGGGGAAATGGTAACTGAGCTGAAACTGAAAAGCATCTTCTGCCTATGGCACTCCTGAAGTTTCTAATAGTCACATTTTGGCCAAATTTTTTTTGTCTGTACTCTCTGTGCCTGGTAAGACAAGCCATTACTATCACACAAATCTGGTACCAACCCTGCTACACTCAAGTTAAGGCCCATCACAGTCTGTAGCTGCAGCAGTGATACTTATTCCAGCTGCCTGGAACAACACCTGGCTCCCATTGTGGCACAGGAGCCCTTCCAAGAGACACCACTAGTTGTGAAGGTACATTTTACTGTGGCTTGGCCTCTGGAACTTGGGAGAACACCACAGAGCTGTGAGGACACTGTGCAGGTCAGTGCAGCTGCACACTTGCTGCAGCAGGGTGCCCCTGGCGAGCGGCAGAGTTGGCAGCAGGGCATTGACGCAGCACAACGTAGCTCTCCGCCTCCTCAGAGATGAATTTAGCTTCCTCAGGAGGCGAGTCTGAGCCTCTGCAATTTGCTGTGAGGAGTTCTGAAGATAACTAGCTAGTGCTCTGCCCACCCAAGCATCTGTGACAGCAGCGAGCGGTACAGTGACAGCCCTGCACAGCCGGCTTCGTACACACACCCAGAGGCGGCAACAAGCAAGTGGAGCTTTCACTTCATTGCAGTGGCTTTAGAAAGACCTTCACAAAATCGACTCCCCACACCGGCTCTAAATGCAAACTGCATTCAGGAAAGTGCCAGGAGTCAAAAGCTCGGTGTTTAATCACAGGATCTGAGTTTAGTGTAGGGAAAAGAAATATGTTACCCGGAGTTACGGCCTAACCTGCTCGATGCTGCTTCCCACTCAAAGCCAGAAAAGGCACAGCAGGCACAGAGCTTTACCCTCCCATTTGTGTGCCAACCCCAGTGATCTGGTGCAACAGGACTGTAACTGTTGGATATTCATCAACCCTCATTAAAAGAAGTTGGAACTGTGGATAATTTTCTACCTCCCTTAGTATCTTATTTCTGGAATCAATTACTCTCATTAGTAAATCTTGTAATATTCATTTAATTAAAAAAAAAAAAGAGTAAAAGAAAAGAATGCAAGGATTCCTCTGTCTGGCACTTAAGCATTCGGGTTTAGATCTGACATTATTGCTGTGCAGTTATCCTTAGCTTCATGATAGACCAGAAAAGTATGGAAAATACAACTCCTATGTGAGCTACACTAAATGCAACAGTATTTTGAATATCCAAATAGAAAAAACACACTAAAGTCATGATTCAATAAACAGATTTTGCCACGAAATGAAGAGGAACCAAGGAGGAACCCTTATAGAAAATACTGGTTACATTTTAACTTGCCTTCAAGGATTTTCTTTTATTCACATCAGTCATTACTTGGTGCATTACTCCTTTTCACTCTCAAAAGATGTTTTACAAGTGCACTTGTGGAACTGCGTTTAAGAAAAGTTGTGACAATCTGAAAGGTAGAAGGTTGGAGACTGTCACAGCTTTTGAAACAAAGGGCAGACTTATAAGCAGTTTATTCATCAGCATATCAAAATAATTAAATTTACTGAAATGCAAATTTGAGCTCTGAACAGGCTCCAGCAAATAAAAACAAAATGAACTTTTGCTGCAAATCCTGTCAGTGTTACAAGCCCAGTTACCACCACATGAATTTAGGGCAAGACCCTATACAAAGAAATCCAGCAAAACTGCAGTAAAATTCTGAGAAACTCTTAACTCATCCCTTGCAACCAGCTGAGATGGAGAATAAGGACAGATTTTCCTTGCTCTTGGTTCCTCTCCAGGTATCAGAAGAAATGGTACCTAACACATACAGTCTGTGCCAGAAAACGAGGATGTAACTTTTCATACCTCTCCAGCCCTTTTCTTCTCATTTTCATGTGGGTCTGAAAGCAGAGGTAGTGTCCATCTGCCCTGGGTTCCATCTACTGTAGACAAATCAGTTATTTTTAGGATTTCATGGTACACAAATACAACACAGCTTGAATTTCCAAACAGGTTTTCTTGGTGCCAAAGATGAATTATTCAATTTACAAACTAGAAAGAGCATTACAGTTTTTATAGAGGGCAAAGTTGGTAGACAAAAATAACATCTCCTAATTTCAAATGTGAGTACAAAGTCTGCAAGTAGAACTCAATACAGGTTTCCTTCTTTGAAGGAATACTGAATGTACTTTTTCCTTCTTTGAAGGGACTCAGTCTAATTTTCCCTTCATTATTTCACTAGCCTTAGGCAGACTGACTCTAAATAAATACAAGAGGAGCAGTCTGTGTCTATTCAGTCACTAACTAGTGTGGGGGGAGCAAGGTACCAGCTGGCTCAGGAGAGTTTTTCATTCTGTTTGTGCTGAAGGAAAAGGAAGAAGACACCAAAAAATAAGTGTCTCATTTGACTACTGACAGGATTAATTTTTTAATGTACTTGTTATTTGAGAGCCTAGTAAAGTTTCTAAGGCAAGTTTACCTTAAAGACACGATACCAGAATGTCACTGGATTCCAAACATTCTTTATTTTATATTTGCTGCCATAGAAAGTAATTGAACAGCACTGTCATCAGGGGCATTGGGGAAAAGGAACACGGATTTTCTTCTCCTGAAGATGTGATGTACATTAAGAAGTCAGTCCAAAATTCTGGTGTTAAGTACAAAAAAGCAACTGTTTGAATTATAAAATACTGTATATACAGATATAAAAATGTTTCAGAAAGTGTCCCACAAAGTTTCTAAACTTTCAAGAGCAAATCCTCAGCAGGGTAAGTAGGTTGTTGTCTTCAAAGGCGAGCATCAGTTCATGTGAGGAGAATGTCTCAGTCTTTATCTTCCTATATTACAGGTGACAGACTTTGATTTTCATCCCAGCCAGGGATAATGTGATGGTCCTAGTGATAAGGTGTTTTTTTTCCGGAGCTATTAATTTAACAAGAACACTCTCTATATAAAAATGAAATTTCAAAGAAATTTATACAACAGCTAGACTTTATAAAAATATAGATCTATAATTTTACACCAGGAATTATCCAAGGTAAATCTCCATTTTCTTATGTCTTAACCATTAGAAATTAATTTTTATCCTCTGGAATTCTATACATGGCTAGAGTGTAAATTAAAATAATGTGAAGTTATTGGCTGATGAAGTGAGCTTCAAGAATCTCATTATGTGGGGTTTTTTTGGGCCAAAATTAAGAAACTACTGCATTCTGTTGTGTTCATCTTCTGGTATTGGACATACTACACAGTACATATCTACTTATTGCAGAATCTTGACCAAATTCAGTGTTAAAACCAAATAAAAAACACCCACACTGTTCTTACCGTTGAAAAAACCAAAATAAAGCCAATCAAATAAATAAAATTAGACAATATTTCTATTTTGCTGTACTGAGTTAATTCTTTACTGTGTAGTGAATGCAATAATAACATCCATGTGATGAAGGAATGTAAACTGAACACATACTAGAAAAAACAGACTTTTACAGCTGTGTGCATATATATACTTTTATATATATCTATATATATACATCTACATTGCAGTTATAACTGTCACCTCACAAAAGAGATTCAAGGGACTGAACAATCAATTTCACCAGCTGGAGTTCTTCAGGAAGAACTGGCTTTCAGCTTGGAGAGCAGCATTTCATTCTTACGGCATTCCTGCGAACAGAAAGCAAAGAGAAGGAGGGAGTTGCTCTTAACTCTACTAGTTATATCTCCACATCAACAAAAACCAAACCCTTTGTTTTGAAGGATCTCCAAAATCCAAATTAGTCTGCAGTGCGTGACGAGCTGAAGATAATTCCAATTTATCCATAATGATATTCCAATGGTAATATCCATTAAACTTTCACATGCAAGCCAAAAGGAACACTGCTTGACCATTCAACTGAAGTTGTTACAAGTAGCAAAAGGAAATCTAGCTCTTTGCTTATAAATAGAATAAATTTGAAGTGCAGATTACTTGTAGGTGATCTTGAATTTCAGAAACAGCTTGCAAAAAGTCTGCATTCAGGAAAAAATGCTAGATCAAGAAATAGATAAGTACACACCAGCTGCATTCCATTCCACAACCATGTCTTTATTTAAGAGACTTTATTTATTGAGAAGTTCTGCCACAAGGCAATAGAAGAAAAATGGAGTGAAAAACAAATAAATAAATCCCCACCTAAGTTCTGCAACGAGAATGTAAAATTCTCTGTGTCAGACAAATAGCTGAACAGTCCCTGTCATTCTCCCTGAGCACATTGTCTGAAACAGGAAGGAACTGTCCCAGAACAACCCAAGACAAATTACAGAAAGATGTTTTTCCTAGAACATCTGAAGCCAAATGACAATTTTGCCTGGCAGCACTCCTTTGTCATTCATTCTCACAGAGACAAGAATTAACAGAAGCACATGATGATTAAAAGCTTGGAAAAGCCTAAATCAATGAAGTGTTAAACAGTGCTTTCACAGTCGTTAGACAACAAGGCTGGTTCCCAAAGGTATTTATAACTATCAAGACTCTGTATTCCCTCCCTTATTCACACACATTCCCACAATCCTCTTTTCTCCAGTACCACACTGCTCATAAGTCTTCAAGAGATTCCACTCAGAAACCTAAATATGCACCTTTCTTGGTAATAAATTATCCTCCCTGTGACATGGAGGGGTGCCAACCACATAGTGAAAAAATTGCCAGAATCAAATTCAGAGTCCAAGATTCACATGGAGATAATTACCAAGATATAGCATGAACATGGTGTGATAAGCAAACAGGAAATCTTGTGCATCTATTAATGCACAAGTCAAGTCAAAATGGGTCGCTGAACACCTGATAGGTTGTGTCACCAAAAGTGTTCTTACCTCTTTAAATTCTTTCACTGTTTTGAAGTAAAGCCTCTGTTTCTCTAGGAGCTCCAAGTATTCATCGTTCAACTGGTCTCTTCGCATTTTGTTTTCTTGCTTTTTCTTTTCCATCTGTTGATATGCAGGAAGGAAAAGAGATGATACACTATATGGAATACACACACATGGATATACTGCACAAGGAACAATCACCTATAAAACACAACGGGAGACAGATGCCTCATAAATGATACCCCTGGCTTGTGCTTTCAATGCAACAAATATTTAGGCCAGCCCTTAAAAAAATTAAAGAGTCTCAGTACCAGTGGCAGTATAGGTAGCATGTGGAATTAAACTAAGGCTCACATCTCTGCAAGCCAGGAATCTTGCTCACTGAAGAACCTTACCACAATGATGATGCTGTAAAATTAATTAAAAACAAACAAGCAAACACAAAAAACAATGTTCCCCTCTCCCCTCCTCCAAAAAAACCCAACTCAAAACCCAAAAGGCTTTTGGTGGAACACTGATCCTGCTTTGGTTGGTTGAGTGTTGGATCCAACCGGGAGGACAGGAGAGATCTTTGCCTTCCCATGCAATACTGTACTTGCTGAAAATACTAAGTCAAGCAAAGAGAAATAATTAATTGAAAAAAAAAAGGCAAAGAACTAGCCACCTCTTTGACCACAGCTGCCTGTAGTAAATGTTGTATTTTCATAGCTGAGTTTACTAGCGCAGAAGAGATTTATTGCAGCTTAAGCTGCATCCTGTTCTGGTTTCTCTGTATACACATTCTTATCCTATTTTGCACTTGAACTTTCTATTTACCTATTGATATAAAACAGACCAACACCCAGACAGATACACTGTACACACTCCAGTATATATTGATTCATAGCCTATTACACATTCAGCAAAACTTAAATAAATAACAGCTATAATCCACTTCTGAGAATTTTCTGGCTCTATAGGGAAGAATCTTAGAGCCCCTTAATGGGACTTGCATATGAAATTAGAAGAATGAAACAACACAATAGCTACAAGTTAGTAAACACCATTACCAAAAAGTACTTAAATCCATCCATTGTAAGCAAATCTGCTTGTGCACAGCTTTACCTGGAGCTGCTGCTGGGCCTCATGCTTGCATTGCCCCCAGACAACTTAACCCAAGTGCACTGAGGCTGTTTGTTCACAAATTAGCCCCAAAATGTTACAAGAACAGTTTTGCCTTCTCTGAACATGTCCTAGGACTCTCCTCACCTACAAAACCCTTTCACTTGCTATTTGGACACAACACACTCATCAGCAAAGGTGAGCCAGTTCTAAACCAGGTTAAAACACCCACCTGAGTGAATTTAACAAGGTGTCAGGTGAGGGCTGCAACTGGGACAAGGGAAGCTAATAGCTGGAACTCCTGAGGTGCAGCTGATCCTCTTCAACTTCAGTGAACTCCAACTGCCTGATAAACCTTGCCTGAGATGCAGGTCTGACTCCATCCACACAATCCAAGTGGAACAACTCTCACTGAATTCAGTGACATTCAGCTCTCAAGCATTTAAATCACTACACTGCCAGTAATGAAGTTAAGGGGTATAAGCTTCCTGTCAGGACAGAGGTGTTAAAACACCTCTGTTCTGCTCTATTCACTGACATTTAATGGTGAGAAGTTTCTTATGAATGTGAAAAGAAAAAAGACTTGTAAGCTGCTTGCTTAATTTGCACCTCTCTCTAGGCACAGCTACTATCTAAGGGGCTTTGCTGAAATAATTCCCAAGTTCTAGCAAAGAAAGTGAGAGGAGTCTCAGACCTTCATCCTGTTCTGTTTGATGCCTTCTACGATCTGCTCCATCTGCCGCAAAAACTGCTCACGAGAACCAGAAGATGCCATTGCTCTGGAAATTAAAAAAAATAATGCAACAACTGACAGGGATGTGGGACACTGTGGCTCAGCTATAGCTGTCTTGTACATTTACCCATGTCCAGGAATTCTCATTGCTTACTGTCCTATGTAAAAATCCATCTTTTTAGTCACTGGTTTCAGTAACGGTGCAGCTCATCAGCTCCTGTAAGCTACCAAGGAGATGGAAATAGAGGCTGAAGAGCTCAACACAACTGTTCTCCCTGACAGTTCAAGTCTGTTACTTGCTCTTACGTGCTGTACAGAAATAAATTGCTAGTAACTAAATAAAAGCATAAATTTTTTTTAAAAAAGCCACTGTTGTGAATATTAAGGAGGTGAGTAGAAGTCTAGGAGATCAGCAAATGTTCACAAAGCAATTTTATGCCTCAATAGGGAAAGTCTAACAATTGATTTAGATTTTAAGAGTCTTAAACAGATTAAGAAAATACAATCCCCCTGCACACACCTGAAAAACACCCCAAGAAAAACAATCCAAAACCCAGATGTCAATTATAGTACTGGTTTCTATTGCCTGGACAGAATCAAAACAATCTCATCCTGGATTAAAGTGGATCTACAATGCCTGCTGCAAAGGAAAAAATCTGAAATAGTAAATTCCTGGATTTTGTAATTACAAGTGTTGGATAACGAAACAGGAAAAGAAAATAAAAAAATTAATTCTGATCAAACACAAAAGGTCACAAATAAAGAGATAATTACTCTAGAGAGAAAAAAAAGCTTAGAATTTCCCAACAGGATTTCAAAAAGATATAATAGGAAGAATTGTTTAAAACTATTAAATGGCCACCTCTTCCCCCATAATTCTCCTGAACTGTCTTGCTGTGACAAAAATTCCAACTGGACTTCTGTTTCTGGCTTAACAAGAATTAATAAACTATTTTATAAATCAGTTTATGATTATAAAAACTTAGACACTAAAAATTTGCTATAACATATGCCCACTCCCATTTTTTCCAACCAACTGTACTACTCTTTGCAACTGTTTAGAGACAAAGAACTTACTGATGGAAGTTGTCATGAATAGAATTCAGTAAGTTAACCTGTGAATTAGAAAAAACAAAAAAAAAATAAGAAGGAAATATACATTTGTCTTTTCTGGTATGAGTTCTCACAGACAATAAAAGGAAACTTAGTTCAAAAGAATTGACTATACAGATATTGCCCTGAGAAGTATATGAAAACCATTGTGATCTTTCTTTCAGAAGAGAAACCACCATCTTTTTGATTTAGTAAAACTACCTCAGCAGGGGAACCACAGAAAGCAGAAGGAAGTTTTGGACCGCAATTGAGATTTTTAATTTTGCTGACACTCAACTATACCACTGAGAATTTTCTAATATAATGACTTCCCAAACTAAAGCAGTAAGGTAAAATGGCCTGCACATGTGTTTAACATGTTGAAACTTGACATACAAGTACCTTACAGATACTGGTCCAGTGTTCAGCAGTGATTGTGCACAAGCCCATCACAAACAAACAGAAAATAACAATGTATTGTGATGAAGTATCTCCACACAATCCTGTGAAGACTCACCAAGCAGGGCAGGTATAGCAGGTGAATTCCTGCACTGCTTCCATTGTGCAGATGAGTTTGTGTGTTTCCTAACAGCCATGCATCATTACTCACTTTGCTTGTATATATCTCACAGGATGCAAAAGATGAACTTGTAAAAAGTACAGGATGGCATTTCACTGACACTGCACTGACTCAAGACAAAAATAGCAATTTAAAACAGCATCACAGGAATATTTTATTGCTTGTTATAAATTCATGCAATTAATTAAATTACATTCAATATATCCTATGCAGCCATCTTTGATTTTTGTCCTGTTTTTTTACATATTGCGGAGAGCATTAAAATTCAACAACTAGCAATTAATGTGATCCTTTCTCTTGGCTTTGAATACATCTTGCAAGTCTCCTGTGGTTAAGCCTTCCAAGCAGTTTCTCCTTTTGATGAGAATCTGAAGTGTTCTGCACTAAACAAACCCCAGCATTGCCAACAGAATCACCTGTCCCACTGCCAGGGGAAGCTGAACTCATCTCTCCCAAATCTTTCCACCTGAACTAGACAGCAATAAGCACATGCACGGCAGAATCTGCAGGTGTTCCTGACCTTCCTTTGGAAAATTCAAACAAATAAATTCTGAACAGACTCCAAAGCAACCTACATGCTTAAGAATTCCTGTTCTTTCCAGGAGTGAAATCACTGCATGACTCATCAGTATTTGCCATGTCCACATTCCTGCCTCAAGATCCTTCCAATAAACGTGTTGGAGAATGTAATTACAGTTTATACCACAAAACACTCGAGACATGACAAGTAGCACTGCACAGCAGTACTGCACAACCCTGCACAGACAGAGTGCTGATTGTTGCATTACAGCAGCATCAACACAAGCACCCCAAGACTGACAGACATTATGAAAAAAATGAGTTCAAAAACAACTTAAAAATTAATCTTACATAAAATATTATTAAAATATGAACCATGATCACAGAAATTTTTCATGTCAGAACTAAAACCTTCACACTCAAAATTCAACTGCGTAGTAACTCCTGCTATTGTTATTTTAAAGCAATGATGTTCAGTGTGTTTTATGAAAGGGTTGGTTTGGGAAGGAGAAAAGAAAAAAAACCAAGGAACAAGTTAAAGTGGAAGTTTATTCCAGAAATCTTTGTAAGGCACAGATACCAAAGGCATCTTTTGTACATTACTAGACAATATTTATTTACTTGTCAAAACCTTGGTTCTCATATTAAGAGCAATTCAAGGGAATCCCAATGATATTATACATTTAACTAAGTTAAGATGGCATCAGGAGGTCATTCAGAATTCTCTCTGTGAACCAACAAAAAGGAACTGATTTATTTTGGCAGAAGTGCTCCCTATTTATACATCAATGAAATAAATCTGCTCTGTATTCTGTTGGCTGTTTTTTATGTGTCCATTTCAAAAACAATCTCTGGATGCTTTTTAAATTTGCAAGCTTGCTTTCAAAATAAGAAAACCCCAAATAAATCTGTATTAAACTCTAACCTAGGGGAGAAGCTAAAGTACTATAAATTCTACAGCTGCTACTTAATGTTAGTTTTTCACCTCTGGTATGTGATTTCCTGAATGGAAAAAAATGAAAACTACCCAGCACATGGATTAGAATCAGCTGCTTAAGGGAAGGAAAGGGTTGCTCATGATCTTTGAAGCCAGAGATAGTGTCTCTATACAGTCAAAAAAATTAGACTACTGCTTGTCTCACAAACTAAGCAAACATATCTTAAGTAATGCAAAACTCACTAATCTGTTCTTATTTTATTAGAACAGAAAAGCCTGAAGTATCAAAACATATAAAGTAATAATTTTATCAACTCTTGATGACACCTATTTCTCCATCTTTATTGAAATCAGACACTTTGTCATCGTAAAAAAAGGGAAACTGAAATCACACAGTTAAGCTATGCCCAAGAAAAGGAAAGGGGAGGGAAGAAAATAGAGTTCCTTTCATGAAAACTACTCTTCTGATTCAGTAAAATCAGCAACTTCATTGTGGGCAAGCACTCAGACCCCGAGAACTAACTCTGATGTTGCTGAGAGCATGCTCTCCAAAGTTACTGCCTGCATTGGTTCAAAATGAAAGATTGTTGACCAAAAAGAGAAAAATGATCATTTGATCCTGTGATGAGAGATATTTGCTAATCAAATGCTACTCATGAAGACAGTGAGTGGTTTAAATGTGATGTACTAACAGCAGTTCTTTTACAACACAGACCATTTCCCCTCCAAGATTAGAAATATTCTTATGAATCGGTTCCATTTTTATTTACAAAGACTGGTAACTCTCCTCTGACACGACTGAATATGGTGAAAATTAAGTAAAAACTTATCTCTTTTTCTACAGACTGAGTTATTTAGAAAAGAGTAATAACATTTTCTTACCTCCTTTTCCAAATATACTTTCTTATCATCCAGTGTATTATAAAGAGTAAAAAACTGCTTCGTTTCTTTGTGAGTTGCTGAGACTGCAAACAAAAAAAGGAGTAGAATAATAAAAGAACATGAGGTGAAATGGGATCTGTAAAAATATTTCACGGGCTTTATATAACATACTTTCCACTATCAATAATGGAACACACTCGGGAAGGATGTTCCCTCTGCATGTAAATCTCAGCAGGGTTTCCAGCTATTAGCTTTGATAAGAACAACACTGCTCAGTGTCTAAATTAAGCCCCAAATGCTGACAGTCCTTTATGCCAGCATATGTTGGCACCATCATCTGCCTGTCCATCCTTCCTTCACAAGACCCTTACACCACACAGGCTCCTGTGCTGCTCACAGTGGCCCTTGCACAGCTTGCCCGTGGTGTTGGAGAGGCACAGGCTTGGCAGGGATAGACAAGAACAACTAATCTGATAGTACTGGTTGGAAATAAAGTGCATTAGACTATATATTTCCAGCTACACAGGTGCAAGATGACCAACAAAGCTTTTGCTGTTTTAAAGCCTTTTTTATCTTGCAATCTGTTCAGGGTGATAGAGTTAAATAATACTCTGTTTTAGGTGATTACAGCAGATGTTGGTCAGAGCTCAGTGAAGAAGATAAGGCTCAGACATGACTTCCTTTTGGGCCTACAGTATGATAACTGATACTCAAAATCTGCTGAGTGTTCTTCTATTCTTTAGTTCTTTAATGCCTAAGGAAACCCAAGATATTTGTGATTCCCAAGGAAAGAATTCCATACAGTTGGCATTAATATATTAATCACTGCCTAGAAACCAGAACCTAGAAAAAATGGGTTAAAAAAGAGAAACCTTGGTGAAATCATGCTCATTGCATCATACTCTAAAGGCTAACTGATGGCCATCTTTAAATAAACCCTTTATGGAACTGAAATACTGGACTAAGCTTTTGAATGGAACCATTTACCTCCTTCCCAGTCAATGAACACTGAACTTCAAAAGTTTTAAAAAAAATCCCAACTTTTGATTTTTACCATTCTTTTCTCCAGCTAAAGCCCAACAGCAACCCACAGCTCAAAACTGTATGTCTTAAGAGTCAGAAATCCAAGATGTTTGGGACCAAAAAGCATTTTCAGTGTCACAGTACAAACATGACGTTCTGCTTAAGATGCAACCTTGAGGAACACACTGAGCCTAAAAGCACTGAGGAAAACAGGGAAGCCTGGCACAGGTTGACAAAAAGCTGAAATAAGGCTTCTGCTTGAAGAAGGCTTCTTGCATGAACACAGGCAACAGGCCTATGTCAGGTGTGCTCTCTTAATTAGTCTGGACTTTGCAGAACTGCTGTCAGATGGAAGAGGGCTTTCGCAAACCATTTCCTTTGTGCAGCAATTTCTCTTCTTGCAGCAGCTCTGGTACACACAGGTCTTTCATGACTGGATTCCACATACCAACTCAGAAAACATTTCAAGATTTCCACTGGGTTAGAAAGTTGTGCCAAGTTACAGAGCCTTGCTGGCACACACCAGAGCCCACGTCAGGTAAGACAGACAAAGAAGAAGAGGAGAAAGAAGGACTCTCTTGAAGCCTCAGATTAATGTTTTCAGTGGAAGAGGTTCAGTTAGGTCAATACCAAAGCCCTGAATATTGTAACTGAAAAATATTCTAGTACAAAAACCAAAAAACTCAGTAAGGTTGAAAGACATCGCTGAAGACTCGTCTTGTCGAATAACCCTTGGATTTAAGTTCAAAAAAACCCCAAGCTTTGGCAACTCTGAAGGTCACCTGAATCTGGCTAAATGAAAAGCCTCTACCTCTAAAAATACAATTCACAGAAAGACTGGCTAGAGATTTTTAGCTCATTTTTCTAGAAACTTAGCCTGTACAATGCAGGTTCCCAACCATGACCAACCACTGTGATATCCTGAGTTACTGCACATAGTTTCTACTACAGAAAATAATTTTCCACAAAATTCAAAGCATCTTAAATCTACATCCAAAGATCCTAATCTTGCTGTACTTCATCTATAAATGAAGGTCCATTATCTGAACAGGTAGTGCTCTGACCAGAGACTGTTTGAATTCACTTAGACATGGCAGAAAATCTGTAGAAAATGTAATGCTCGACAAAGTTCTTTATAGCTGGACTTGTTTAAATAAACTGCATGGCACAGCAAAGAGAGGGGAAGAAGCACTGGATTTGTACTCACATCTATTCCATGTATTGAGAGACAAAACACATGGAAGGCAGCACAGGACTATGCCCCTCACCAGGGCAAGGGATTTGGATCACAGTGAGATAACCAGTCTGGAACTGCTTCAAGAGCTTGGTTCATTCGCAAATTTAATAAATGCAGAATACCTTTAAAACGTTAGCTAGTTCTTCTTGGTAGAGATTTAACTTCTGCTAATACACAAGCTAGTTAAATATACACCAGTAAACATACTGGTCTGTTATCAGTTTAATGGAACAACTTCAAAATTTTAGTCCATTTTATTCCATTTGCATGCTCCACACCATCCATGCACAGCAAACAAATTCCTATCCAAAACATCAACAATTTTATAACTTCTGATCATAAAAGCTAAAGACAATTTATACTCTGCTTCTACCAAGCTATTGCAGGATTTTACTAATCAAAAATGAAAGAAAACAAATCCTTCAAGAGACTGCCTTCACTTTGTAGTACTTGACATAGTTTGCTTCAGAACCAGATATTTCACATCAATGAAAACAATGAAAGCAATCTAATGATAAAACTAATTAATTAAACAGGAATGAAACTTAGAGCAACCTCATTTCTAAATGGTGAATTAAGGACTTTCTAAACACACTGGTCATTAACCTAAGTGACAGAACCTGTTGCAGCCAAAATTTACTCTGGAGATCTTGTGCATTGAGTTCCACTCTCAGGAAAATTCTTAAAGCCAGCTTATAAAACCTCAAAAATATGAACACCATGAATACCAAAAGATCCTTAAAACACCACAAATTTAGTAAG
Organism: Serilophus lunatus; assembly: GCA_013399895.1. NCBI lineage: Eukaryota > Metazoa > Chordata > Aves > Passeriformes > Eurylaimidae > Serilophus > Serilophus lunatus. The sequence goes on along the minus strand of VXBA01000855.1, from coordinate 4,241,369 downwards.
TGCTGTTGTCACATGCCATATCCTGAAAATGCAACTGCCCTCCTTTCAGGGCTTTAGCCTTCAGCAGGATGTCCCTGCTTGATATACATACCCTGACTGTAAAGTTCAATAAATCTCTTCTGATACTGTGTTAGCTCAGCTCGGCTGGGAACTTCATCAATCTTGCGTTGTAAAATGGCTATTTCTCTGTTTCTTCGTGCCTGAATAGAAAGTTAGGAGGGGAGAAAACAAAGCCTCTTCTTGTTCTCTTCTTAAAATGGATGGAGCCCCCCCCAGCAACACTTTGTTACTAAATAATTTATTTTACAAAAGAAAAGCATTGGCTGAGGATCAATTTTTTTTTTTGTAATTGATTTGTGACAGAGAAACTCGTTAAAATTAGAACAACAAAAAGAAGTATTAGAAGTTACAAGATAAAAAAGTCCATTTTGTACAAGTAAACGTATAAAGAGTTACTCACCAGCAACAGACGGATCTTTTGTAGTTTTTCTTTCTCAGCTTTGTATTGCTGTTCTATAATCTTATTTGGCTCCTAGAATTTGAGAACCCAAAATAATTGTGTATTACAGCAGTATTTGAGAGCTGCACTGCAAAAATGGGCAGACTGGCTTTGTTTTCCATGTAATGGCTCCCATAATGGCTCCAACAAATGGTGATTTGGTTTTTTTTTTTAACAGTAATTCATAATCTGTATTAAAACTCTGACATATCCACTGGAAGCAAATGAATTTAGCTAGTTTTTAACTTTTGATATTTTAGTTTAAGATTTGTCAATGGGTTTTGCACTGCTTTTACTTCAAATGAAGATACAAACTGGGAGATCGTCCACCCCCTTGTCCAAGTGTTTCTACTTTGATCCAGTGGTGGGTTTAAGAATAAACAAGGCACCAGGAAAAACCATAAATGTATTCTAGATTTCCTGGATTGTGGACTTCAAGGTAGCTTTTTTTGTTAAAAAATTTAAGATTGAGGTTTACATTTTAATTTTTTCATGCTGTGTTCAGGAGGACAGCAGCATCACGGAACCTGTAACCCATCTAATCTCAGAGGCATGAATGTATCAAATGTTTATCCACTAAAAATACAAGTCATTCAAGCTTTTCCTTTCCTGTTCATTCATTATTCATTGCCATCAGACTGGATGCGTTTGTGTTAAAGCCTAACTTCTGACAGCTGCTCATGGCATGCAATGTACCCAGCCATGGAAAAGTCGTGCTTTCATCCTTCAAATAAACCCATTTCTAAGAAAAAAACAACCAAGCCAAACATGCTTCCTGAGGAACAGCTGTTCTTTGTCAGAGGTATGCACAACACTCAGAGGTTCTTCCCTGGAACTACACAGAAAGAAGTAAGGCACAAAACAAAGATACACAAAAGCATCTCTGGGTAGACCTCTGTGGATTCTGCAAAAATAATGAAGAATGCTACAGCTGTTTCTGGACTATTTATTTCTAGGATTATTAGCCTGAGCTGTGGCTTTATCAGGGAGATATGGTTACAAGAATGTCCCAAAAGTCAAAAGGTCATAAACCAACATTTCAAAACAAAAATTGAAAATAAAAACTTAGACATTTGCTATTACCTGATCCTCCCCATCTTCCGCTGCTTCGGCTTTCAAATTCTCAATATTTTGTTGAAGTCTCTCCATTTCTTCCTTTAAAACAAACAAAAACAATTCTAACATAATCGTGGAGCTGACTACACACTCTGTATTTGAATTTGGAAGATTTAACAGAAATTCCCTGCTTAAGGGTAAGGCATCTATTAATGCTCGTTACATTCAACTGTCTGCTTTTATCAAAAGCAGAAACAGATTTATTTTACTTACAAATATACTAGATCCAGGTAAGACAGCAAAATGAAACAACATGACACGAGACTGCAACCTACAGCATTTATAAAAGTGAATGAACCTAAAGTTACTTGTAAGGACCTTTCAATTACAATCCTTTAGGACTATGTATGGGAAAATGAGGTTCCTATGCTCAATCTAGGCCTCAGGGCACTATTTGCTTCTTTTCATTCTATTAAATTCCACCCACTATTGCTTGAGTAGAAGGAAATGAAAACACATCTCTCTGATCATATATCTGGGCAGCCCATAAACACAGCAGTAAACAGGAGAGTGAATCAGCAATTATGCAGTAAAACTGAAACATGCTCTGAAAACTGGAATAGCTCCACCTCAGCCTTGTCCCTTTCGGTGGATTGCTCCAAAGACAGGGGCCTTGATGAACCCTCCTCTTTGGCACTGTGCCTCTCCTCAGGTCACTGCTGGCTGCATTACTCAGGAAGGGGCAATCCATGTCAGGCTGTGAATAGCACAGAGGGGTGTCTATTACAGCCAGACCTCAAACTCACATTGTAGTGCTCCCTGCCAAGCCCACCCTAAGCTGCTCTCAGCAGAATGGTAATGTGAAGGAGAAGAGGCATGAAAGCCACAACATAAGGCAACATAAGGCAGATTTGATGTCTAGGAACTGCCCTGTATTAAGGAAGGGCACATCAAGTCAGATGCCTTGGCAGCCCTTCCTTACACCTCCCTGCTTCAGGCCAAGTCCTTCCAGTTAACCCGATTCCAACCTTCTTGGACATCAGCCTCGTTGCAGATATGACACAGTGCATAACTGGGAAACTGCCCATAATTCTGCTGTAAATCAAGCTGGTGGCAACATCCAATATAAACCTGGAACTACTAGCAGTACACAGGAGGTGAGGGACAAATGGGGACAACATAATGCTTATTTAACAAATTTTAAATGAATCCTTATTTGAGACACGAGAACTTACCCTACAGTGTGCTTTGAACTCTTGCTCCTGGCTTTTTAGGTTTTCATTCATGGCCACCAGTGCTCGCAGACTCTGTAAAACGCTAAATTTGAAGATCCAGTAAACCATATTAGATTTTTAGTTTCTAGTTTAAACAGATGGAGAATAACATATATTAGAACAAGCTTGAGTTCTAAATAAATTGCTACTAAAACCTGGGTAAATTAAACCCCCAAATATCACCACAGATATACCAAGGTCAAAAGAAAGATGCAGTACTACACTCATTGCAGTATTTTGATGGCCTCGCTATGTTTAAACCTCATTATTGCAGAAGTTTTGAGGTACTCCTACTGAATTTATGAGAGATGAAGGCCTGAAGTACGAAGAAAATAATTGAAGAAGCACTCATCTACTTTTCAAATGCGTCTAGGGTTCTTCTGCTTCAAACACCTGCAATTATTTTTAACTGCAGACTGACACCTTTCATTCTGGCCGAGTATTATGGTAATGTTTTCATGTCTTTGAATGCAAGCTGGAGAAACACTGAATTTTAAAATTTTAGTTATTTGTTTAGATTTACAAACCAAGAAACACTGATTCATTTTAAAATCATTATTTTTCATAATTTCAAAGGTAATAAAGGAATAAACTTACCTAGAATCTGCCTGGGATTCTATTGTTTCTAAGGCTGCCAATTCCTTGTCCAGTTTTTCACTGTAACTCTTAACCTAAGGGTTGCAATTAATAATAAATTGAAATACATTTCCACAAGAGTCATGCTACTTAGCTTTCCCACACCATGGGGTCAGCGAGTTAAACTGGCAAACACCTTCACTATTTAACACATTCCTCCACACACAGAACTTCTCAAAAATGTTTCAGCTACAATCAGCACAAAATAAATTCAAGATTACCTCAGCTAATGTCTTTTTTGCTTCGGTGCATTTTGCCTGCAGATCAGTACATTTAGCTTGCAACTGTTATGAAACAGAAAGAAAAGATGTTGATTCTATAGTCACAGTAATTACACCTGTAATGGAGAACAGCAATATTTGAGCTGTTCATAATGGTCATCTATTAAACAACAGGCTAACCAACACAAACATTGTCTTTTTCTTGTCAGCTACTTCAAAAGCATTTCATTGCAAGAATGCTGTTATTAATGAAATGTTGAATCAGAAAACATTTGCCCCCTGACCTTCTAGATATATAAAGTCACAGAATAAAAAACAGCTTTTACAAAACATATGCCAACAAAATTGTAACTTATTGGACAGAATCTCTGGCCTAATTTCACACCAGGCTAAGAAGCAAGTCCCATTTTGTACTTCTCCAAAGAGGTCAGGGCAATTCAAGACTTGCACAGAGCCACCATGACACGAAACCACAGGCATGGCCATACCAAGTAAGCAAGCTGGTTTATGGTTTTCTTTTGTGTAACTATAGGAAGTCTAATAAAAAGGTAGTTTGCAAAATGCCACCAGGTATTTCACTTGTCAAATAATTTACAGAGGCCAATTTTAGAAGAACATCCTTCTTTAAAGTCCTTCCAATTTAAGGTAACTTTGTAACCCAAGTCTCATTTTTGTTGTTGCTATTTGAAAAAGTGGAGCAAAAGTGAGCAAACAAAAGCACACATGCATCTCTCTTCCACTTCCTTTCATGCTGGTTTAATTTGCTGTTCACAATACAGAGCTGTGACTTAATGCTCCACCCATTCCTTTCCAAAGCTGAATTTACAAAAAGAAAGCTTTTTCATTGTTTCTCATAAATTCTCACCAATAATCCACCAATAGACTGAATCCTAACTAGTTGAAAAAAAATATAAGCCTGCAGTCCACATCTCATGAAAACTGACAAAGATTAAAGAAGTATCTGTTACAACAAATCCTGACAAAACTGACTGCAGTATTGAAGCCAGAACTCCATAAACATTTTTTAAAAGGTGGGGTCTTGACTGTCATTGACTTCAAATGCTGCCTTTGGCAAGTAGTAAAAGAAATTCAGCCAGGAAATTTTTACTTTACTAATGTGATAAAAGGATTATATTTGGCTAACAGTTGTCAGTACATTTTTTCCCCAGATAAAAACAGCGCTGAGACTGTTCTGTACTGAAAGCAAACCACACAGAATTAAAGGGCTCTCAATTGTTAAAATGGCAAATAACATGAAAACAGCCCTAGGAAATACTTAAGTTTTCCTGTGAATTGTGAAGTTTGTTTGGCAGTTCAAAGCAGATCTGTAATGAAGTAAGAATCCTACTAATTTTGTGTGGTTTACAACTGGGTTTCCTCCCCACCCCAAACTGCTTTCTTCTCCTCAGCAGCACATGGAAAACAAGCAAATACATTCATTCATTTACCAGAGAAACTGGCAAAGGAAATTACTTGCACCAGGCATGAAAACATAATCCCCACAATATGTATCTAGTTACAGACATATTCTGTAGTACTGATCCAGGAACCAGATTATGCCAAAATTCTCTTGACTCTTTAAGAGAAAATGTTTTTGAACATTTCAGTCATTGAGGCTGCTTACAGACTCTGATGGATCCTCGCTGCTTTCCAGATCATAACTGCACCACACAGGAGACCTGAAAAAGCCACCCACAACTGCTGGGCTCACTTACCAGCCTCTCTTACTGCTCAGCTAGGCAGGAAGAATCAAGGGAACAGGCTGAAGCTGTGCTAGTGCACATCTTCGGTTTTTGAAACCTGAGCTGGCTGTCGCAGTTTCCTAAAGCCACTCTTCCTACACAGCTGTACCCAGGCTGTCCTCCCCAAAATTCATCTTGAGCTAACTGCCCACAAGAACATGACTTGTTCTCACAATGCAAGGGAAATGCAGTGTTCTAGAACAACCCCCCTCAAACTGAACATTCCTCCAGTATGATTATATATTGACTGGAGAAAAACTACAGATGGCTGTGAGCTGTTGGGCACCACCAAAATCTGTAGAATCATACCAGAAGACAATTCAACCTGAGCAAACCTGCCCTCTTTCACAACAGGGCAGTGCTACACTATTGCCAGTCATGACAACAAAGCTTCTCACCTGGAACAGGTTTGCTAAGAGCAGATGCTGCAAATGCCTGCACCTCTCTCCATTCTACAACATACACACAACACACACACATCTCCATCTCCCTTCACATGTATGTGCCTTACAGCCTTTGTGGTTTAAAAGAAGAGTTAAAGTGTGACACAAATGTACTGCAGTGACTCAGGATACACTGAACAGCCTCTTCCCCCACTTCTAAAATTCCAAAAATCTTGTTCTGTAGTTTGTGTTTCTACTTTGGGGAAAAAAAAAAAATCAAACCAACATGGGAATTAATCAGGATTTAACTGTCTGAAAGCCCATATTGTGACTGCAAAAAAGGCTGTAAAAGCCTGACACTTCAGCCTGCATTTAAATGTTAGTTAGTGTAAATACCTTTTTTACTAACAGTCATCATCCAGACAGGGCACCAAAGTTATGTTTGACACAAACAGACATGGAAAATTCATACTACCAAAGCGTTAAAAGAATACAAACCCAAGTAATTGTATTTAATTTCAGTACATAATAACATCATAAGTATAGTGTATCATCATACTTTTTAGTATATCATTCTAGAATGAAGAGGAAGTGTGACAGACATGGTTTGGATTCAAGATACAGTGTAAATAATAATTGTAGTGTTATTGACAATGAAAAAACTGCTATTTTTAACAGATGGGCATGCCAGAGGACAACACAAACAGAAATGCACTGGTTTAAGAAAAACAAAACTAAACTAGTTTGGCATGTTCCAAAGGAACAACTTTTTAGTATAAAACCAGCCACATTGTCTTAGTAATAAATGTGCAAGCAAGACATTCAGAGATGCTGAAATGGAAGTTCAGCATGACAAATTGCTGGTACAGAAGATAGCTTGCAAATCTTTTCTGGACGGCAACAACTTTGTGATCAACCACATTTATCAATGTTTTCTTCTTAATTACACACACAATACTTACTTCTTCCAGGATTTTGGTTTTTTGCAAAATCTGCTTGTTCAGAGATGCCACCTTCCTCCTGTGTTGTTGGGCAGCTCCAAGCCTTTCTGGTCGCTCCTCAGCGGAAAGCTCAGATTGCTAAAATAAAAAAAATAACAGCCTTTTGAACCTCACCACATTGCTTTCAGCTTCTTCAGAAGCTCAGAAAATGTGGGACACACCTATGATAGTCCTTAGGAAGACCTGTGTCCTACTATCCAACTGAAAGAATGACCTACTGATTTATCTCACCTCAAGATTAAAGAAGCAGCTGAACAACTGAATTATACTCCAAAATTTGCAAGCAAAGCAAGCTAAAAATAAAGTCAGGTGGGAAAAATACAAATATGCTAAAAACCACCTTAAGCTGTGTTATTTATTGAACTTGTTGAGTCAGAGATGCTCCACATCCCAATAAGTATATCCAGAACTTTCAAAAAAAAGTATTTAGATTCTGAAATGCACCTTTATGCTGAATGACAATAACATACTCAGTGTGGTAGATAAATTCACAGAGTGGTAAATGGTTTTTGTGGGTGCATGTGGACTATTGACACCAGTCTTTGAGAACTACTCAATCCAGCATGCATTGCCAAGAAAGTGTCTCAGGAATACATAATGAAGACAGCAATCTGGATCCAGCCTCCTGTTCTCTCTGAATAGTGAAAGCAAAGCTGACAGAAACATTCTTTACCAGAAATAACATTTCTAAAAGAAATTGTATCTTTGCAGTAGACAAAAAGAGTGATTAAAACTCAGCAGTATCGTCATGTCTAAGGGATTATTTGCCTAGAAATTATTTGTACCTTTTCAAAGTCCTCACATGCATCTGTTTTGACAATTTGCTTCATGCACTTAGACTACTTTTTCAATTAATCCATTTTCCAATATTTCAATAGAAAACCAGTTAATTTTTAAGTACTTCAGGTGCTAATTTACAGTCCATCAAAGACTCAATATTAAGTGCTTTTTGAATAATCACCAAATGTTGACAACCACTACAACGTAAAATCAGCTAAAATGCTGCAAGTAGTATGAGATACTCTTCACTCCTATTTCCTCCTGGGTCCACTCTAGGCAGATGGGTAAACAGCTTAATTTTAAATGAAAGTCAGAGGCAAAACCTGTCTCCATTTTCTGTGTTATTCAATTTGAAGAGCACCTTAATGATTTGTTATACTTTTACATCCACAGCACGAAAAGACCAATTCTGGCATCTTAACCAAATAATTAATGTACTTTCTCTACTTTCATTAGGAAAGGAAAAAATGTCTCTAAGCAGCACCTGTAATACTGAACTATTCAATAAATAGACACTCAGACTTACTTATGCCTCTCATTACTTAATCAAATCATGTTCCCTCAATGTCATGCATTCCAAGATCCCATCCTTCTCACCATACATTTAGCCTATCTTATATGCATAACATGTAAGTTGAGAAAAATGGGAATGCAAGAGAAAAAAATATGAGCTAAACCAGTCTGAGACTGGTATTTACAAAAACAGTAAAAACCCGCTCGGTACAGCTTAGGCACAAAAGAAGTTATGTCTCAAGAAGTGAATTGTTTCAGCTTGCTTTTTGAAAACGGGAAATAACCATCACTGTAACAGAGAGGTTTCTGCAGAGAAATCCTTCTAGTCTGCAAATGGAAAAGCCGGGGTAAACCTCATGCAGTCACAGTGGGCTAAGGATCTGCTCTGCAGCAACACCAGAGCTTTAGCTATTGAGGAACAGGGTTCCAATTTGTAGAGAAAAATCCATCTTTCAGCACAGAAGGAAGAAAGCACAAATTATAGAAGCTGCTTTGCTTTTGACCTTGTTGCCACCTGGTCTCTTACTATACTGAAGCAGCAGTTGCCTTTTGAACACAGTTTTCTAAGAAAGTTGTATCTGAGCACTAATGTCTCTGTTTATCAATTTGCTACTCTATCTCAAATTAAGAACTTCAATTGCATGTGGAAAAAAGGGATATGTGGATATATCCTTCAACATTACTGGGAACACACATTATCCCCACCTCTGACAGGTACAGACTCACTTCTGCATCCTTCCTCATTCCCTGCAATTGTTCAATTGCCCCCCAAAAAACTAGCTAACACAAATAAACAAGTTAAACATGAAGCAATAGTAGCTTCATTTTCTATGACAGAATCTGATAAATTAAAATACATTAATAATTATGGATGAGGATCACTAACCCATGGCAGCACAAAAACTGCTAGCCAAAATAAATGGCTAATTCTAGACTTTCAGAACCTGCCTCCCACTGTTCATGTGTTCAAGTTTTAAATGAGAAAGAGGAAGGAAATATATGCAATTAATGTTATTCTTTGGGATGAGATTCTTTCACACACATATGTGCTATAACCTAATAACTAAAAAAAGAATTCAAGCATTATAGAATTTCCTATTCTTAAAAAAGGAGTCTGTACAAAACCACAAACTTTTTAGCACTGAATAATTTTATTTCTTCATGTTTAGCAATCTCCTACTATCAAATAGACATTAGAGGTTTAGACCTCTTGTTAACTTCATAGTAGCTGCCTCAGTTTGAAGTCCATTGTCTAAAGTGCACCAGGGAAAAAAATCCCAACAGTCTCCAGCCCCATAAAAGTGCAAATCTGTTTTCAGTCAAGTTCCACACAGATCTGTAGCAGTCATTTGAATATAATTTGTCATCATTTTTCCTTGACACTTTCCCAAGGCTGAGGAACCCAAAGATAAAAACTACTGTATCTCACTTCAGAATTTTTGAGTGTTTCCTCAACCCAAAAAATAATAAAATAAAAATGGATATTTTTATATCTTCTTTGAACAACAAAACATTACTAAATGGCTGAAATGCTTATTGTATGATACTTCAACTGATTCTTTTGGGAGGACAATAATCTTTGATAAAGGATTCTAGAACTCCTAAAATACACTGGAGAAAACTGGTCAAGATATGAGTGACCTGCAAACAGCACTTAAAGCTGTTGAAGAGTATTCTCCTTTCAAGCATTTTTTAAAGGCGTAGTTTTGAGACAGCACTGTTCTACCTTTAGTTATTCTCTCACTTTACCAGAGAACAAGCTTTTCCTCCTACTCTACTCCTAGTAAAACCACTTGTTACAGGTGACCATAGTTGTAAATTCTCAGAAGAAAATAATTTTAATATAGTAAAGTCACTACTACTTTGAATAACTGGCCTTAGAAAGCTGGTGAATAAACAGATAAAAGTCATATTAATAATTTTCTGCCAGTATTATTAGAAGGTGAGGAATGACACTAAGATCCTCCTTCCAGTTTACTGCACAGCAGCAGAATGAAGGGGCAAATGTAGAAAACTGCATCCACTGATGTTCTGCAAAAAATGCCTCTTGTAAGAATGGTCCTGGCACATGGCAACAACAGGTCTAGGATTTTGTTTGTTAACTATCTTCACTGGGCCTGTGGATTCTATTAAGACTCTGGTAGACAAATAAGCATTGCTGTGTTCCTCAGGCTAGGTATAGTTACAAGGGGTTAAAACTACAAGAATTCTATCCAAACATTGCTGAAGCTTCAATAAACTGATAACATCCTTAATTCTTTTGCTGGTGCATGCATACGTGCACTGAAATTTATTTTTTTATCACATTTAACAGATTTGAAAAGTGATCTATTTTTGGTTTGACTTGAATCAGTTCTTACTTTCCAGTGTATTAATCACTGTTCTACTATAATAGTCAAGGTCCTGCTCCCTTCTCTAAGAACAGAAGAAATGTAACATTGAAATATGACCCTTGGGCTTCTGTTCTTCCAATCCTTTATAATAAAGAAAGGCCAAGAATTTGCTATAGACTCTGTTGAGCTATAGGGGTTATCTCCCAAATGGGAAAGCTCCATACCTCATATGTGTCAACAAAAAGGAAGAAATATGAGAAGACTATTAGACAAATAAGAGCGACCTATAACTCATATCTGGCAGTGATGTATTGTATGTATTAATTGCTTGAAGAGCCGGATTTTCTTTTCACATAACTGTAAAAACAATCACAGTTGAACACAATAAATGGAGCAAATGTGCACATTTAATTGCCTTGACTTCTTAAAGCAACAAAGCTTTGGCTTTGATGAGACTAGACTCAAAACTAGAGATCCAGGGCATGACTGAGAATTGGAGCCCAGTGTAAGCAAGATCCCAGTGTCTGAAATTCCAAGTGGAGAAGGCCTAGGTTTTTCCCTGAGCAGGCCCAGAAAACTGCATTTCTGTGGTTAACACTGAACATTTTAATATGTATTAAGAGTTTAGACATCTAGTTTGAATAGACACTAATTCAGGCCCTTCTTCATTCATGAAGAAAATTAAGCAGGTGCTTAAATTACTCACGAGCACAATTTGGAAATATGTACTATCATACCAAAAGCATGTGAATGTTTAAATCTCCTTAAAATACTTCCTTGATTTCTCACTGTGCTTCTATCCACAGCATGTATGATACAGTGTGTTTCAAGAGAATCAAGGCAATTAAGTTGGAAGCTCAAGGCTTAAATTAACAAGCTATCAAACACGACATGGTAAAACACAGTCAGGTAACACACTCACCTTTTCAGCATATTCAGACACTATTTGCTTGATCTCCTCTGACTGGAGTCCAACAATCTGGCCAACTGTGCTTGCTGTCAGTTTGCCCTGCAATTGTGTCAAGAAAATGTTTGGAGTTTTGGAACCGCCTCTGCTTTTTACATGACAATTTCTGTAAGCTCTAATTTTAACAGAAATTTGCAAAACTTTTATATGGGGTGAAAACCTCTAATCATAACAGAAGTCCAGGAAACATTCCACCCCCCAAAATCAAATTTGCTGATGGAAATTTCTGACTTAAAACATTTTAGCAAATTTGAATTCAGATTTCAGAAATTTAATTTTAGTTCTATTCTCTATATTGAATATTGCATTTTCAGTAAAATAAAACTCTAAGAATGCAGGCATGTACAAGAATGTACCTTTCAAACTTCATGTCTGTATAAAAACAGTTTTCAGATAGAACTGAATTCTACATTGGATTTCATTAGAAAGCATGTCAATCAACTTTGAGACTGGACTAATTACTGCCTCCACTTTTGTGACTTCAGCATAAACAATGTTTAACAACTGAATTTCTTCCCATACCACCCAGAAATCAAGATATAAGAACCGACTACAAGTTCCATTACATCATTAAACACAATCAATTAAGAAAACAAGATACATATTCAGTATTTTCAATGTCTTAGACTAACACTTTTGTTTAGAAATATTTATCAGTGCTTTGCAAAGCACCTTGAAAGGCACACAATTTTCCTCCACTCTCCCCAGTAAGATCATACTGCATCTTGGGCAGCTGCAAAGTGATGTCTTTCCCCTGGAATTCTCTTTGCAGAAACCATTTGAAAGGGGCACTTATTTATATTGTTGTTACCATTTCAAGGCAACTGATGAACTCATCAGCCTTGTATAAACTACTGTCTTCCTAATTCAACCATCTTTTATTGCACTCTCCTTATGTAAATTTAAACACAGTCATTCCAAGACTTCCGACCTGAATCAGCAGTCAGATTTTAGGAACAGCTGCCACAATCAATCATAATTTTAAAAAAGCTGTATCAGTTTTAAATGCTGCTTACCTCTTCTGTTGCCATTGCAGCCATTCCAGTCATCAGAGTTTTAATGCGAAGCTAGAGCAAAATAGGAAGATTTATATGTAACCATTTAACTTATAATTTAGGTTTTTTTCTGCCAAGGGCAGGGACACACGTATACAATTAGTATCATATAATGTGTATTTTAAGGCATGTAATGGGCCACTAAATCTTTGAAAGTTAAAGAAGAGAAAAGGAAAAATTCCTCATAACACATTCACTCAGATTATTCAGCTCTCACAGTCAACCAAAAACCAACCTGTAAAAAATGCTCTGATTCCAAACCAAAAAATGACTTTCTGGGTATTAAACACCAACAAACATTTCTGTGCATCAATTTCAGGTTTCCACATTCTCCTGTAGGAACCAGCTCTCACTTCAACCAGCCAAGGAAATTTTCCTTCTTCTGGAGAACAACTGGGCAGTGGTAACTGCTGCCCTCCCCCAAGCCAGTGACTCCCATGCCTACTGTGTCTGTGGCACACCTCTTCAGCAGCCTCAAGGTCTTCTTCATCACAAGGCTCAGCTTTTCCTGCTGCTGCAAGCCCTGCAGGTAGTGCTGGTTTTTTATCTTCAGCCTTTTAAAATAAAATTAAGACACTATTATATCTAGTTTGTTTTCTAAAGTGTCAAAAAAGACATCAAGGAGAAAACTGGAATGTAGCTGTTCTGTTTTTATGACTACATTTCAGTTACTGGAACATCCTCACACTCTAAATTGTGCCAGTTGAAATATAAGCCTTCCTGATTTCTCACAAGTATTCAAACTGTTCCAACTGTGCCTCTGGCTTCCTCTGGACACATCTGGTGCAAAGATTCCTTATCCCACAGCTTTCCAAGAGCTACCAACCTCAGAAGGCAACCAGCTACTCCAGAATATGATGTCTGCTACATAGAAGGCTGTATTGTTTTTCTCTATAAATCATTTTTATAACTTAACATTGGTATAACAGACATACAACATAAATAGTATAAAACTGCCTACTTCAGTTAGAAGAAATCATACCACTAAACTAATGAGAACTGGTGACAAACAGACCCAATTTCTAGGTCACTCTATTGCACTAGTAACCTCACTACTTCATTGTCCACTTCTGCCTTACTGGAGACTCAATTCCCACAACAATTATGATAACCATATACAATATCCCAAAGCCAACAATATTTTGGAAGAAAATGAACTCAATAAACATGACTGCAGCCTGGCAGTTGAGGGAAAAACAAGCATTCCTAGACTGGGAAACACCTCCATTTATAAAATTTAAAAGTGAAATGTGTATGTGGAATATTAAGATGAGGAAGAAGGGCAATAGTCAATGTACTGCTGGGTCCATGACGTGCCTAATGCATTGTTTTCATTATTCTGTCAGTAATAAAAGCTTTTAGCCAAGTTAGTATCTACACTGAAATAGCAAAATTGCAGATACTCTGAAAAGGACATTTTAAGATTCTGTAATCACCAAAAGCAGTGCTGCTATTTTTCAAAAGCCCAATGATCTATTTATGCCATGGTATCATGTTTCTCTATCACACTGGATAACCTGTTTTGTAATAAATGTCTACAGTATCTCTTATCAAGTTGAAAGAGTCTTTAAAAAGAAAAACCCTTCAATTACCACATTATGGAACACTTAGTTAAAAGATACTTATTAAACAGTCAGGGTATGTCATTACCTCACAGTAAAAATGAGCCAAAACAAACCCTCTTTCTTTTCTAAGAAAAAAAAAAATGTTTACAAAGCGTGATCTGTGAGCAGAGATGAAGGCAATCTTTTACAAAAGGGTATTCAATTCCATCTTTCATGGCATGTAGATTTTTACTTCCAGTTAGCAGTTTTTAAGAGATGGTAAGAATACAAGTCATAGCTTTTTATTCTTCTGTATTCTTTTAAAATCAAACAGTAACCAACTTTGACAATACAATTCTTGCCACAACTGGAGTACTTTAAATTAATATATATCTTACCTGTTCTGTTTTTCCTGCTTGTCTGCTAAATCCATATCTCCTAAAAGAACAATAGTAACATGAAGGAAATAGGCTCTTGTTTACAACTTTCACAAATAAATGAAGTTTCTATCAGTTTTCAACGTAAGATATGCACCAACAACCAGGTTCAGGTTAGTTTTGGAATGTTTAAAATAAACTAAATAAGCAGGTACTGCAGCATATTTACAAAATGATTTCAGCTCCATCTACTCCTTCCGTCATGATTTGCAAATTTCCACTCTTCATAAAATATTGTCATGTAATACAAAAGGAAAAAGCATTGCTCTCTTGTCATTTGGAAGTTAATCCTGAGCTATTACACTATAGTCCATGCTACTGTTAAAAGGAAGGTACTCAAAATACCGAGACAAGATTATATAAAAATCTATGGTTTTGGGGGAAAAGAAGCCACAGAAGATACAAAACGAAATTCAAATGTCATTTGCACTCCTTAAGTATTAAGAGCTCAGACAGCAGACAAGCTGTCCTTATCACTAAACTGTGAAAAGAAAACTGGAAATAGAAACTAGAAACAGAAGCTCTGTAAGTTCATCTTTATGTGTTTGGAGAGCTCTCAGTGAACCAGAGGGACTTTCAAAGATAATGGAAAAGTGAAAACCTTGGTAACTTGTCTCTATATGAGAGTTTGCATAAAGTAAGAAGGCAATACACTACACAACGATTCAGTCTCCTGATGCAGCAAACACATTAGAACTACAAAAAGAAGCAAAAGCAACTGCAGCTCCTTNCCCCCCCCCCTTCTGGGGATTGCTTGCAAAAAGGCAACACTGACTGACAGACACTACCTAGAAGGATCATGAATTTAAGCCGTTTTTATAACACAAAGAACAAATACATTGAAAAACCCATACTCTACTAGGAGCATAAAGTCTGAATTTGGGCTCCCATTGTACTAAACATGGTTCACACATATGAGGACTGTCCAGTCCCCAGAGAATTTACAGGGTAAGTAGACAAACCCTGAAACCAAACAGGAGCAAGAAAAAACCATCACAATCCAAATTTTATACATAGTGCTTCTAATACACACCATACAAAACCCACAGAGAATTAAATGAAGCCTTTCACCTGCCATATTCCAGAAGTGTTGCATGAACCTTGGATTCCTCATCTAGCAGTTCCTCAGCTCCCTTCTGACGTTTGTATTTCCTCTGGGGTTTGTAAACCTCCTGCAAGACAGTGAATGAATTGAAAAAGGCTTTTCTAACACAAAAGATGAATTGTTATCTACAGTGATACACACATTGTTTGATTTCCAACTTAATATGCTTACCCAAATAAACATCCTTCACTTTCTCTTTTCAGAATTACATTATAAAATCTTACTGAATTAATTTCTAAACAATTTGCTATAAGAACTGTCCTTCCAGTTGTTTGGGGTTTTCTTTAAATTATAAATGGATATTTAACAACAAATGTAACTTCTCAACCATTTCCTGCCATGTTTGAAAAGAGAGTCAAAAATAACAACCTCAACATCTACTGAAATGATATGGCTAATGCCAGTGTCTAGAAATGTGGAATTATTTCTATTTGTAACATCTGATTAGGTAAGTAAATGCAATTATTATTTACCCAATGATCATAGGTTACGATGGAATTAAAGCAGATTTTATTGTAATTTAAAGAACTAAAATATCTTAAGAAGTTTGGTAGTAAAATAACTGGTACTACCACAGTGCAATCCCATAGCTGGACAACAGCCCATCAAACAAAACAAGAATTATTTTGTGCTAATAGAGTTGCTTCCTATATAAAAACAAAAGGAAGAATATTTTTTGCTTGTTCTGACCTTCTGTACAATACAAACTATTATTTTCAACAAGCAATTCCTGCACGATAACATTACAGAAATAGCTTTCAATCTTTTTCAAAGACATGCAATCCCAAAGTGGAGATTTCAAACAAGTGAAAATTGACACTATTCTTTGGCAAGTTTCTTCTGAATTTGTCTGTTAACCTTTGCAATTTTTACATCATTTCTAAACTTAATCTCTGTCATCTTTGCTTCCATCTATTCAATCTGGCTACATTTTTGACTGTCACATGGAAAAGCTTTTAAAGGCCAAGGTACTCCCATAAAATGTATTTTCATACCTACAGAAAGGCAATGCAAGTAATAAAAATAATTATAGCTTTTATGATGGCACTCTATTTTATACATTTGCTATATCAAGTGCAGGCATCATATCATAAACATTAGTCTTGGCATCAGGTAATTGATTAGTTGAACAAAACCACTGCAAGATAACCTCAAATCACTAGACAGGCACCTTTCAGCAGCAGTAGTTCTTATCCCAATAACCATTACTGTTATTTAATATTCCTTTTTCCAACTTTTAAGCCTGATCATGACCACAAATCTCAGTCTACTGTCCCCTTGAGAAAAGAAGGGTAGGACCTCAGACCAGAGTTATAATAATAAATTCAGAAATTTAAGAGAGTGGATTTCTCTTCCAATTCCAATGCATAATGATTTAAAGGTGATCTGCAAGAGAACCTTCATCTAATAGCCACCTTCTCCTTCCAGTTCCTGTGAATAGATAGGAAAGCTTGTGCACGTTCTCCCTTGAAAATTCATTCTGTGTTCTTCTAGAATGTACTCATGCCTTGAATGCCTAAGAGGTCTCATGAACTAATCTTTCATTAAGAAGATTATGTACCAGCTGCAGAAAACATGATCCTGACAGAGCTCATATTTTTAAGGAAGAGGTGTTTGTCTAATGATACTCTGAGCAATGAAGAACAAATGTCAAAAAGTTTATGTACCATGAAGATGCACCTAAAAACTAGAGATCTGTGAGCCAGAGGAGCAGACAGAATACAAATTAATTGAACATAAAAAATAAGCCTTGAAACCTCTTCTGTTTCTCAGCAACCAAAGAGAATCTTTCATCACTGTTACTCAAATATCCTCTGTATTTTTTAAATGACACTGAAAATTCTAGATACTGGTGTCCCATAAGAGCATTGTAACTACTTTGTTTCTGTCTCTTCAGTGACAAGGTCGGTATCAGCCACTGGGATACAGAATCTCCAGTTCTATTTAAAGATTGTGCAGGTAAAAAATAGACACACTAGAAAAATTAGGACAATTATTCTGAAAACTGAAAATAAGCAGATGCCGAACGAAATTCAAGTGCTACTCGATAGAGCACACGTTTGGAATTTGCTTTATCCCACAGGTTTACATTCTCTCTCAATTTAAAGGGTTATACAGGTGCATAAACAATGCAATGATACCTTTCTACAGGGGGAGTAACTTGTAAAACAGAGCACATGTCTCAGTGGAAAGACAAGTATTTCTGGGTGGAGTAAAAGACTGATTGCAGGTCTGCTAACAAATAAAACAACACAAACTATGGGGAACAACATTTAGGAGACTGTAACTGAAAGTATCCAAGAGTAGAAGATCTGAATCTGAAGAACCAGAACACAGGTGATACCTCCTTTCTCAACCAACATCTGCTATATGAAGAAAACAATTCTGAAGTAGGATGTGTACTTTCACTGATAATTACGAGAAGTAAAAAAGACGAGTTCTGAAATGCAGGCATATAAATTGAAGGGACCATCATTATCTTAATTTCAAGATAAGCAGACCAGCAGCTGATAGTCAGTAGCCTGTGAGCTACATTGTGACTTTAGTTAGATAGTGTGGAATTCCACACTCTCTGTGCAGGCAGTTGATATGGTTTATCTACTCATACAGTGCACACCTAAAAGATTTTCAATCTGATATATTGGCATTTGAGACCTGTTCTAAGAATGAAACTCAGCATGTAACTCAGTTGGAATCTTCTCATAAGAAAGCCCAGGACTGGCTGCATTAAACAGAATTAACTACCACCATTTCATTACTAAAATCCCTTGCTTATTGATGATAAAAATAAATCTAACATACTTACAAAGATATCAGTAACCGTTTTGATTGCCTTCTCTTTTCTTTGCATGAATTCATCATCCTGAAAAACATTAATGGAAATAATTAAAAATACCAGGAATGGAGATTAAATCTCAATCATTGTAATGATTCTGTGAAACCAAGTTGTCATATAGTTTCTGAGTTGTCCAATTACTTGGTGAAATGTTACTGAATTCCTGTAGCACAGAAAAGTACTTGCTTCTGGCACCAGATGGTAGATAGGTCTTTAAAACTGCATCCAGATCAGCAGACCTTCTGCTCTCTGCTTATACAGCAATTGCCACAAATGCAATCCCAGCTCACTACTGGGAACTCCATTTCTTTATAGTGTAGTAAAGATTGAAGCTGGGATAGGCTTCATGTGGAAAAGAAGCATCCTCTATTCTTATTTTAGTTTCTAAGCATAGAGAAGAAAAAAAAAAAATCACACATCCCCCAGACCCTCCCTGAACAAAATCCAAACCAGCCCAAATTAATAAAATCTGTCTATCCCAATACTGGGGGCATCCACCTTTTATATAAAATTAGAGGAAAAAACTCGTGTTCTAGGTGTTAAATATGGCATTGCCTTGTGATATGTATGAACAGGACCGATGGTTTTGCACTACAGGCACATATCCCAGCTCATTCCACTCTCCTCCTATGCCAGGGAAACTTCCTCTCATTACTGCAGAATAGGAAGAAGAAAGGATCACAACACTATCCTAATCATGTCATTTCAAAGTGGGCAGCATCTGACTCTTATCAGAAGCAAAAGGAATGTGATCAAGGTACCTCAAACAGTGCAAAGTTGCTCTTACCACTAAACTTGCAGATCAAACTGCACCTCTCCCTCCTCTGGAGGTCGTATCTTACAGAGACAAATCTATCTCCTTTTAACCCAAACATGTCCTCTCTCTCTTTCTCCAAGTTCTTTAGGAGTCTAGTTTTCAAGAACAAATTTTGGGGTTTGGAGGGACGTTAAGAGCTGACTTTGAGTCCTCTGAAGCAAACCCCAAATTATAGAGTATTAACAGTGTATCAATTCTGAACCAGCTACATCAGCTTCTCCAAGGTACGCTGGGTGTTTTTGAACAGACAGACAAGAACCAAATATTTCAGAAAAACTAAGGCAATTACTATGCAAAAGTTAACCAGGATCTACAAACTTGCTGTCACGACAATCTTTAAATTTTCTCCCAGATGAATTTGTAAGAGATTCCTTCAGGTCAGATTAACTCAATGATAGCAAAAGCAACTCAGGTGTACTGTGCTGGTTTCAGAGCTGTGAAGCTGGTACTGCACCTGAGCATTTGACACACAGCAGAAAAAAGAACTGGCTTTACCTTACCTCTGGCAGTCTGTGAGTTTTTTGAAACTGCGATATAGAATAAGAACGGATATAGTCTCCCATTTCTTCCCTTGTTTCTATTGCACGTTTCACCAGCCACTGAATAAAAAAAAAAAAGGTATCATTTGAAAGAGGAAGAATAACAGCAGCAAACACCAAACTACTACATAATTATTTTTAATACATGATAAAAGCTAAAAGCACATTTTTAGCAGAGAAACAGCATGTAATTTATTGGTAAACATAGTAACTCGGGGACCTAATTCTAACAAAATGATTTAGCATTAGCTGTTTTATAAACTCCACATTTCTTCTTCTGTGCACATGCTTCTTCTATGGAATTTTCCTACTATAGATCACTCACTGTTTTAAAAATCTACAACTCCACTGTGAAGACATATCTTCAAGCCTATGAAGTGTTCATGAAGAACCACATGCCTGTGTAAGAAAAAAAGACTTCTTCTGACATTTATAAGACCACACAAAAAGCCACAAATATTGAAGTACATTTTAAACAATGCTGGAGGAGATAAATCCTGTGGGCTGCTGACAGCCTGTGCAGGAGGTCACATAAGAGATGAGATCAATCTTGGGATCCAAGTTTGAAGCAGCAACTGTTTCCTGTGCTATAACCATGAACCCCTGGAAAGCGAGGGGAAGATGATGACAACAAGAGAGATGAAAATGCAGACTATTAATTACAAAGCACATCTCAAAACACAACTCTGTACATACTTTTTTTTTCTGTGAACTCGAGCACAATTTACTAGGAAGAACAGCAAACATTTCTGCCCACTGGAATATTTTCAGGGGGGGTTTATTTTTTTAAAGTTCTGCTACAGACTGTGGCAGTGAGCCAACCCAACCTAATTCCTTCCTGCAGGGAAGGACTCTTCTAAATTCTTCCCATCAAGATCACCAGATGAGCTTCTACAGTGTAGGAGCTATTGGGACACAATGCCAGGCAGAAGAACAAGCTTTTTTATTACCTGGGGAATAATTTGAGATTTAGCAAGTGAAATATTGGATTTTACAGGACATTAAATAAAGTTATCATTATCAAATACATAATTCCTACATGATGTAGTCAGCATTTTATAGCTCTTGCATGGTCTTTTTCAGAACACGGTATACTGGTGACACCAGCAAGTTTTCCTGAAAGCCTGTCTTGGCTGGGCTGAAATGAGGAACGTGCATTATGTGGAGCAGGCAGAATTTCACAGGGACACAATTTCTAAAAAAAAGATCTTCTACGTACAAAAAACTGTGTCAATCAAAAATGACTTCTTCACCAAGTATGGGTCAGCTATACCACCTACTGGCCACCTACTGAGAATCACTGCTCTCAGAGAAACCCAGAAGCAGATTTCCTCCCTGCTTAATGTTTCTCCTTTCCAGAGGCAATATCCTAAACCAGCATTTTGGATAAATCAGGTCAGAGAAAAGAATATCTACTGCTATAGTTCTTACAGCAGGAGTAATGTTTTTCTTGCAAAAGAAGCCAAGTATTTGATAAATGTAACCATTCATTATCACTATCATCAAGTGACCAGGGCAAGAAATTAACATGGCTGCAGATTTAATTATATCTTTTTAATTAGAAACACAAGTTTGGAAACAAAATCTCACATTAAGAGATACAAACTTTCCCCACCTTAGGGAGCCTCAGAACAGCTTGAAAGCTGTGCAACAGTAGCACACACCACAGAATGTGTTGTGGCAAGTGCAACTAAACGTGGTTTTCTCCTGGAGAGTCCTATTACAAAGTAATAAGAGAGTGCACCAGAAAATTTTCCCCACTTCTTACGAACCGGAACTTAGATGCAATTCTTACTCGCTAAATTCCTTCAGAGGCAGGGGGTAAGGTGACAATTAATGAAAAAGAAGCTTGCTTAAGAGTCTTCTTTTTCCCCTGTCTACCAAAGATACGTTTCCGCGCGCAGATGAAAGGAAAATCAAAAAATGATAACAACATTCCCGAAATACCACAGGTAACTGGAACACATCAAGTGTTGGGTTAAACCCGAATAAACTTCAGATCTATGCACACAGGCAGTTTTGGTGCTCAATGAGTACACAGTAAGAAATTCACATGTTAGAACTATGTATTTTTCCATCCATACAGTTTTTAAGTGATACAAATTAAGGATGAATTAAGCTTAAAGAAACAACTCCAACAGTCTTTAGGCTTATTTATATCCTTCTGATTCAATGCTTACCAGCACAACTTCCTCCATAAGCTTAAACACAGACTGAAAGATATTTCCCAGTATGGCAAAGTAGACAATCAGATTCCAAAATAAGTTTCAGTTTCTTTAAGCAGGCCTTCCACAAAAGACAGAACCTGGCTCTATTTCAAAGAATTTAGAGAGTTTGATTTGTGTTCCTCTTAAATACGGATGCATCAATACTGAAGGATTCTATCATCTAAAACATCATTCTTTAAAAACATTAAGCTACTCCTCTATAATTATTCATTCCAAAGTTAAATAAAGACACAAACAATAGTGCAAAGCTCTGTTAAATTTTTTATGCCAGTTTTATGGAATTTTTCAGCAAATATTGATACACCATAAAATTATTACCTGTACAACAGGAAATATATGAATGAAATCCAGTCCCTGGATCTGATGTGGTTCCAAACGATGAGGGCACTTCATTTTTGGTAATACTGACACAATTTTTTCTGTTAAGGCACTGTTATAAAACAACAAAAACACAGATGTATCTATGCTACAATTCTCTTTTGTAAATTACAAATTATTTTTGCAAAAAGTAGCAGTTCCAAAGTTCCCTCCAGTGGCTTCCACTTTACACAGTTGTTTTATTTCTAGTATTACACAAAAAACTTTAAGATCTGCATGTCTGGTCAAGATACATCTACAAACACCTTTGCATATTTTATGTCCACATGAAGAGACACTAAGCTTAAGAACAGTTACATTAAGTAAGACATATGCACTCAAAAAAGTATAGAATCAAGCATAAGGACGTAAAAATCTGTTTGGCAGAACTCCCAAAATATACCTTGATGTTATTCCTGAAACTTTACAAATTTAAATATATATCACACTTAAAAGGTAAATACACAATATTTCAAAACCTTCACAGGCCTTTCAAGCAATTAAAATGGAATTTGCTGGCAACTATGTCATCCTACAGCTCAGGTAAGAGCTGATAAAGCAAAAGGATTTCAAGACCAAGGGATTCATCTACAAAAACTTCATCCTGTTTCCACTGAATTCCTTATTTTAGGGCAAGGAATTTTTTAGCTGCCGGTGATGTCAAGTACATTTTTAAAGCAGGTGTCAGCACTGAGGATGAAAACTTTACTAGGAAAATCAAAGCTTGTTTCTCCATGAAGGAGAAAAATGAACTGGTCCAGCACTGACCTCAGTGATATTTAGTACTGCCCAAAAGGACAACTGATAAATCTGGAAGAACAAAAGGGGAGCAAGAGATATGAGACAGTAACCAAAGCCTCAGAACAGAGCCTGAAATGTTATACTTACTAAAGAGAAGTGAAACACAATCAAAGGCACATGCAATTAAAACAAAAGTTATTTATCCAGTAGATTCAAGATCCTAACGAATGTTTTCATGTTTATTTCAACACAGGAATTAAGTAACAGGACACCATCACAATGTCTTCAGAATAATACTGAGAAAACACAAGTTAACTTTTCCTTATCTTGAGAACATCACAGAAGCCCTGAGCCACCACCAATATAAACATTACATGGACACCAAAACAGCCTATGCTTGTGATTCTGAGCACTTTAGATGTACAAATAAATCATTGTTGCTGTTTTGGGAGAGGAGCCTGGTTTTTGTTTTGCCAGATTTGCATCCAGTCAGCTGGAAAAATAACAGAATATTTTCAGAAAAGCTTAACTATTTCCTATCCTGTTGTTCTTAAGGACAACAGTGATGGCAATTTTAAAATTTACCACCACCATCTTCATTCCTAGCCTCTGCTTAATTCTTTGCGCTCAGCAATGCTTTATGTAGTTAGCTATCTAAGATAGTATGAGTGTCACCAAGGGCAGTGGCAATACCCACAAATCTTTATCTTTAAAACTGTAACAGCCTTGCCAACGTTCAATGGCTTTCAAGAGAACAGCACAGAAAGATGTTCTTTACAACTACATTGACCAAACGAGTCTCTTCATGTCACTGAAACTCGTCAGGCTATTCTTTCTTCCTGCAAATTTTAATTATGGCTCTTTTATCCAGATAGGTATGTTTAGAATGTGTTCCCTTTCTCAGCACAAACAATGTTTATAACCTCCCTAATACAGGAATTAGCTGCCTTATGAGCAAATTCCATGCATAAGAAATGAATCAAAACAAAATGGTCTCACTGGGTCACTCTGAGGAAAGAAATCCTCCTCTTCAGTATGGGGCAGGTAACTATTTTGGCAACAGTGACATGCTTTAAATTCTGTTTGCTGATGCCTACAATTTCAACCCAGAACCATAAAAGAGAGTCAGAGGTTATTTACACAGCACAACTCAGGGAAGGTCTTCTAAAGTTTCCAGCAGTGTGGTCTCACTCTGCCCTTTGTTTTGGCCCCTGCATCATCCCCTGGTGCCAGCACAAGCAGCTGTGCAGAGAACTGGATCCAGGAATTCATTCATGTTAAAACTATTTTTTTTCCTTTTTTTGTAGTTTTTAATCAGGATCAGTTCCCAATCCAGTTCATTGTGGAGCCACACAAATGCTTTTGCTGCTTAGTAGGGATATGAGAACATGGCAGCCTAGCAGGAAAAGCACTGCCTTCTTTTAAATAAGCTTCTTTCTGCTTTTACAGTTTGTGCAACCACAGTCTGAGAAACCCAGAAACTTGTGCAATGTTTTGCAAATAGGCAGTCTTGAAAAGCAGGAAACTTGGACTAAAAATCTTTCTTAGAAACAGGCAAATAGCAGGTAACTTCCCCCTCCCCTCTCACTTCTTCTTTTCTAAGGAATATCCAACTTGCCATTTAAACAACTTACATTTTTTGACCAATAGTAGAGTTTTCCTGAAATAATAAATCAACATCGACATCAAAGTTGCAAGTAGTGATACACCAGGTCATGCCACCCACCACCTGGCAAAGGAGCAAAGCATGGTTAGTTCCATTTTAAATTGAAGAGGTAAAACCAAATACAGCCTTTAATATTCTCTCCATCCTCAGTATTCTCATAGAGAGACTAATAGATAATATAATAAATAATATTAGATAATAAATTAATAAATAGATAATATAACCATATCTATTTCTACACACAATAAACATATACAAGGAAAAAAACAGCAGTTATTGATACTCTAAATTCTTCTCTTAGCTTCACATTTTAGTTTTGAAACAGCTCTCATACTAAAAAAAAAAGGAATGGATAAAACACAGCAGTATGTTAAACGCCACGAGATCTAAAAAGTGAGCATATCAAAGTTTCATCAAGGATCATAATTTCTGTACTCATAAATTTACCTTTATAAATGCACCTTTACTACTAATATCCCTTCCTTGCTGACACATGCAAGACCAAAGGCCAGACACAGTTCCAGCAATGGAAATCCCCAGGTCTGCAGAAATCTCTGTTTCAGGCCCTAATCAGACATATACTTAGGCATATTTAAGCTCCTGAGCCATTTCATCAACTTTACATAAATATTTAAAGACAATCTTGCATAAACACATGCCAGATAACCTACATGTAAGCAAAGAGCAGAGAAAGGGGCTAAAACATGGAGTAACTCACCAACACCACGCAGCAAATTGGGAACCTTGTTCTACACAAGGTCTCTAACACATCCCTCCTCTCAGAATCCCCCCCGAAACAGTTCACCCACAGC
This sequence comes from Serilophus lunatus, assembly GCA_013399895.1. NCBI lineage: Eukaryota > Metazoa > Chordata > Aves > Passeriformes > Eurylaimidae > Serilophus > Serilophus lunatus. Next base: position 4,215,827 of record VXBA01000855.1, on the reverse strand, counting down.
ATCCCTTCTGCACCAGCAGCCTGACCATGTTCAAGAGCAACGCTCATTTTTGTGACATTGGGCACTGTCACGACAGGGGAACTTTGCAATTGTATTGAGGCAAGTATAAACCTGATTTCTGCACATAAATGCAGTATTACATCCCAAGGCAGCGTCCTTGGAACTGCTCTGTGTCTGAGTGCAGACTCCTGAGCAGCAATGGGTTGTAGTAACAAGGAGTGTGGAGGAACTAAAATTGCTTTTGCAAAGTGAGGCTGTGCTATGACCAAAGGCAGAGCAGAAAACAGAAGAGTCCACTTCAAGGCTGCTGTAGTTCTGCATTTTCAAGCCTTGGTTCAGGAGTTTCTCACAGAGTCAGCACTGAAACAATTCAGAAATCTCCTTTCAACCTGAACTTTGCTCACTGACAGGATCACATACTTCCTCTCTAGGACAATGAAAGGTTAACATCTGTGACACTCCAAAGATACGTAAAAACAGCCCCAAAATAATCTCACTAGGCTCACTGTTCCATTCTTACACAGATACTTCCTCATTTTTCATCAAAGAATACTTATTTTTAAAATTGCCAGGCTATCTCCAAGTATCAAATGTTTCCAGTTACTCAACTGCAGTTGAAAGAGCGGGGGAAATTCACTATACATCACCCTACCACAGGCCATAACACACATAAAAAAGCAGACAGGAATTAGTTTGAATCCAATTGTCTCCTCTAAAACAGGCCTTGCTGCACAAAATCATCTCCCAAGACTGAGGAGGTCCCATCTGCCTGAAACTAGGTCATTTGCAGAATTATTTACACAGGAAAGCCTCACAGGTTGCAGGTGTCTTTTATAAAGCCACCTAGAACTGCTAAGCAAACTAACCAAATATGTAAGCCTAGCATAACTAAAAAAGGGTTCTAAAAATGTTCTCACCTTGTCAAAGGGTGACAAACCTTTGATTCTTGCTCGAAAATACCCAGCAGCCACCAAAAGTTCCAAAATTTCAGTCAACTTAATGTTTTGATCCTCATCTTCTCTCGTTTCCACCTGACAAAGTGTAACACAAATTCAGCATTTCTCGTTCATATCAAGAACAATCATTTCCCAAACTAAACCTCAGCACAGACCACACACAAAGGAAAACCTTGACTTCCATAAGCAACTCGGCTGTTGATAGGAAAGGCTTGAAAGAAGCAGGTAACACATTTCCACCTGGATTTAACATCACATTTTTTCACCCAGTTAAAACACTTTAATCTGCTTTTGCTGGTGAGACAGCTGCTGGTCCAGCCCCACAGACTGTCCTGTTGCCACAAGCCACTTAATTAATTCTCCTTTTCACAAATTTCTTTCAATTTCGGGCTTCGACAAACCTCACACCTCAGCTTAACCTCTGCCCCAGCCGAAACCAGGACACGCTTCTATAACCCATTTACAAAAAAAAACCCAAAACAACCCCCCAAAAAATAAATTGGAGGAGAGATTCACACAGAATTCTGCTTTTTGGGGAAACGCAGTTTCCAAGCCCGGCAGTAACAAAACTAAACTGTGACGGGCAACCCTCGTGCCCCGATGCTTCACCAGCTCAGCCACGGCAGGATGAAACCCCAGGGGCAGCTGCAGGGGCACGCAGGGTTTTACCGGAGGCACCGAGCGCTGCCCGACCAACACCTCAGCCCCGGGCCGGGCTCCGGGAGCGCCCCGAGGGATCGCGCTCCCCCTCCCACCCCTGACACCCTCCCGCTCCCCCCTCTCCCTCCCACGGGATCCGGGCGAGCCCGGCTGGCTCAGGGCACACGGCGGCACCGAAGGTGACCCGCACGGCGCTGCCGGCAGCCCCACAGGCCTCCCCGCGCCCCCCGGGCCGAGCGCGATGCGCGGCGGCCACCGCGGCCCGGGAAGGAGTCGGCGGCGAGCCCGGGGACCGCGGCGCAAGGGGGCCGGGCAGGAGCGCTCCGGTACCTCCTGCGGGGCCTGGCGCTCCTGCCCCCGCGGGACCCCCATCGCCCTCCGCCGCGGCC
>VXBA01000855.1:4176049-4213769 GCA_013399895.1 Serilophus lunatus | reverse complement strand
AGGAGGGCGGTGGCTCATGTGACTGACGCGCTGCGCGGAGCGCAACGGCCGCGGCCCCGCCCCTGGGGGCGCCCCCGGGTGCCCCCGCGCCCGCGAGCCCTCAGAGCGCGGCCGCGCCCTCAGATGGCGGGCGCTTCCTCTGCGCTGTGCTGCCCTGCGCTTTTTCTTAATTTGTTTTCCCCTTTTTCAGGGGTCCTGAGGCCTCCCCCCCCCAGCATGGAGCACGAGTCACTGAGTAATCTGTGACTGCGAAGCGCCTCACGGCCCCGCAGGGCTCCGACACTTCCCATTGCCAGCCGGGTTCCCTGTCAGCTGGAGGGGTGTTTAACTGTATTTTTAAAGCCCTGCACACAGGTCACAGAATCAGAGACTCACAGGATCACAGAATCAATAGGGCTGGAAAGGACCTCTGAGATCGTCAAGTCCAACCAGTGACTGGACACCACCATCCAGCCTTTCCTCAGACACCTCCAGGGCCGACGACTCCACCACCTCCCTGGGCAGTCTGTTTCAATGTCTTATCACCCCTTCTGTGAAGAAATTCCTCCTAATATCCACCCTAAACCTTCCCTCGGTGCAGCTTAAGACTGTCCTCTCCTCCTGTTGCTTGTAACCCGGGAGCACAGCCCGATCCTCCACCTGGCTACACCCTCCTGTCAGGGAGCTGTGCAGCGATAAGGTTCCCCCTGAGCCTCCTCCTCTCCAGGGTGAACAGCCCCAGCTCCCTCAGCTTGAAGCGACTGCTGCCCTGACAGAACAATCAGAACAATAATAATAAGAAGAACAACATACCAGACCAGATCAAACCATGTACGGGTGTAACCACAGACCACGTCTTAATTAGAGCTGCAGGAAACTGTTATACAGCCCCAGAGCTTAACATCGGTCACCAGAGCAATATGGGCTTTCTGCCTTTTGTCTGCCTTCTCCTCATAGAGAACTGTACCTCTCTAATTTGATGGCCATGGAGAGGAAGACTGAAACAAAACAAAAAAACCAAAAAGCAGGGATGAGGGGAGGGGTTGAAACAGGAAAGTGGTAGGAAGGGGTGTAGGTGACCTTCAGATGCAGCAGCCAGTGCAGGTCGTAAGGTACCTGATGAAAAGAAACATCAACTTAGATAAAAGCTTCCTGAGCCATGATATGGTCACAAAATTCATTTTCAAAGAAGTGCTTTCAAGAAAAAGAATAAATAAAAGGACAGAGGTAGTATGAACTAGGTGCTCAAGAGAATCAGACAAGAGAGGGAACAAACCTACCCTGGGAAATCGAACTGTTTCTCTGGCTTTTTAGAGCATACTAAAGCAAAGAAGGGAGACAGGGTTAATTAACTCCTGTGAACTTTAAAACTCACACAACTGGAACCCAATATCACAGAGCTGGCTTAAAATTATGTACTTACAGAAATGTGATTGGTTCTTTTAATTTCCTCTATACTTATGAGACCACAAGGACTGGAAACCTTTTTCTTCTTTTCAGCCAAGGCTGAATTTTCCTTCACCTGTAATATAGTCAGGAAAGGAAAAAATATGAAAATACAAAAATGTATCTCTTTTGTAATTACAAGTCATCTTTGATCACTTGAACCTCCATAAAATGCTCTGCAAAGGCATTGCTTTTCAATAGCTAATTGTAATGGAAATTCACCCAGTTATAAAGACAGAGCTGTTTTCCCCTATGGCATTTGTATAACCAATTTTTTAAACACCAATCAGGTTTAAAAAGAGTCCCAAGAGGGGTACCTTCTAAAAAAGAAAAACCTCTCTTCCTTTAGAACTTTAGATTTTGTGCTTGCAACTCTCTAGCAGTTTCAGCTTTAGTCTTCATTTTCCCTTTCCCTGCTTTTGATTTTGATTTTTCAGTTTCATTAATCTGAATCCCATGAAGTTGAGCTGAAGAGCTCCCTCCTTCTTTTTTTATAACCAAGTGATTCATTTCACTGTTCAGCCTGGAGTAGTGACAACATCAGGCTGGGTCATCACTGAAGATGTAGCAATAGGTTTCACTTTATCTTTTAGCACATATTTGTTTCTTCTGGTAATAAAAATAAAACCCAAGATGGAGTTGTAACAGCCACAGCAAAGGCTCCACATTTTGTAGGGCAGACACAGTTAGATAAATAAAGTAACTTAAGTAACTTTTTGATATTCTCTATGGTGAGAATGCCTAAAAGAGATTTATTTCCATAAATTCTGGATGATAGATAAAATAAAGATAACATAATTATAACCTCCGATACAGTGGTCCTTTGTACAGCATCTTCTTGTTTGGGTACAATGTTCGTTTATGTATACCATAAAACAAAGGGTCATGGACAGATCTCAGAGTAAATGGAAAGGATCCCAGTGATTGGATTGGACTATGGACCTCAGAACTGCCATGACTGCATCTTCCCAGTTGTATTCCTAGTTATAGGAGAAGTTAAAGCCAACCATAGGGAACTAATTCCAAAATCAGTATGAAATTTTGCTTTGTGTTCTGTGGCTTATCTCTTGGACAAGCTCTGTTTTCAACACACTTTGTTGCCTGGCAGCTCCAGCACAGAGATCACTTCCATCCTGATCCCTAATGAAATGATTCCTGCTGTGAAGATTTTAATCCATGTTTCTGGAATTAGCAATACCGCTGTGCATAGCAGCAGTGTCTTCCTCTGCATGCATTTACTTTTCTTTTTATTTGTTGTCTCAGTTTTATCCCATCCCCTTACAGTTCAGCTCCCTTTCATCTATTTCCTGAGATGTAGTAGGCATAAGGAACCATTCAGTAGGCAATTGGAAATTCCCAATTATCATCAGTGGAAGTGAGACTGTGCACTGTGAAATGAAAAAGTCACAGACCTGTTATAGTAGCCACTGTTAGAGGCTGCAGCAGAGCATTGCATCCCATCAAACGGGTTGATATGCTTTGCAAGGTACTGTGACCTTTCAACAATCACATATAACAGTAAAATGTGATGTTTTAAACATGCCCACTATCCTACCCATGGATAGCAGCTAGAAGGTCCAGTCCAGCCAAGGTCCTATTCAGTCTCTCCACTGAGCAATTCCTATTCTCAGCATTAAATAGTTTAAAACTTCAGGCAGACGGGAAAATATTTTTTTTTCTTGAAAATTATGTTTGTGTCATTTTTAATATATATTTTTTTAATATTGGCAATATGAACACAAACATTTTTAACTCACTTACCAGCTAGTTCCTCCCAAGCAAATCCAAGGCAAATGCAGGCAAAACATGTGGGAGTAGTGGATGTCGAAACAAGAAGCCCCTGTTCATGGTCACCTTCTTGCTGATGTAGTTAGCATAGGATCACACAGTAGTTCCTTTTTTAAGCAAGCAGAAGAGGAAAGACCTTATGTCCTGTGGAATTAGTAAAGAGAATGATAGTCCTGTAGTGAAAATATCGAGGTTCTGGCAAGAAAAACTGCACAGTCCCCTCATGGTCTACATGACAAAATTGGTGGCTGCTTTTCTTTACAATCTCATCTGTACAAGCTTGCTCATCTCAGTCTGTCTGGAGAATAAAACAATATTACAACCATCTAACAAACACTGAAGTTTTTACCAGACTTCTCTTTTTGCAATGTTATGATTTTGATCGCATCGCTCAGAGACTGTGGCCATTCTGGCTACTTGGATTTTCAAGAATCTTCTGAGAGGCTTGTTTTTCAGAGACTGCTACTGTGTGAGTTTCTATATATGTGCATGTTGCAAAGTCCAGGCAAGGAGAGGCACAGCACACCCTGCACAGAGTAGTTACCCATAGTGAAGTTTGTTTGGGGCAGTGCCTTTACACATCTTCTTTTCTGAAAGCCTCAGACAATCTGTAGCTGTTAAATTAAAAAAAAAAAAAATCTATGGGAGAATGGGTCTTTCTGACTCAGGTACCATTCATAGAACAACTCCTTAAATCTGAGTCATCGAGCCTCTACCCAAGAAGGTACAAAGAAAATGAGAATCTTTGCACTGTAAGTGCATCACGCAGTCCTTGATTTGGGTTAAGATACTCAATTTCACATCACAGCTGTGTCTGTGATGAAGAAATATTTTGCTTCATTTTTATGTTTATTTATGAGCAAATCTGATTATGAATCATTGGAAAACAAAAATCCCAGGAACTTATAATATACTTTTAAAAGGTAAAACTTCTCCAAGCAGCATCACTGGTAAGATTTGATGTTCAAAGAACAAAAGACTATAGGCGGTTGGATTACTGGCTTACAAAAATCCACAAAAGGGCAGAGAGATCTATATTCTCACTGTGGCATTTTTAGGCAAAATATATGGATTTAGACTTTACCTTCTACATGTCATAATAATATGGCACATCCTTCACTTAAAATAGTTGTAAGAATGAACAGTTAATTTCCCAATGGGGTGAGATAATCTGAAACAGTAACAGACTTATCTCAGGCACACCTCACTCCCAAAAGAAGGATGATCTAAGGTGGAAGAGTTTCTGTGGCTTTTCTTTTTCCATGTCGATTTTTGTGAAAGAGAATTGAAGAGGTAGAGAAGTGGTAAGAGAAGCAAGATAAAATATCAGTGATGTAGAGGTAGAAAAGACAGAAAGATAGAGATACAATGTTAGCACTGGAAGTGTAACCTTGAACAGAGCTAAGCAAAAAGGAAAATAGCCTGCAGGGAAAAAAAAAAAAGGCAAAAAAAAAGCTGTGTATTGTCTGGGTAGATATCAAGTGTAATTTATACATTGTGTGCATGTGTGTGTTCTGAAATGAAACAGTTCCACCATGTTTTTTAGGAATATAACCTGACCACAGCTTAGCCCTAAATGAAAAGCAAACTTTACTACTATTCACTACTACTCCCTCCATCTTCAAATTACTTCTCAGCAGTGGATTCTGGCATAATCCAAAACTGCCATTAGAAACACCCATCATTTTAAGAATCAAATCTTGCTTACACCCAGGCAAACACTTTGACAAATGGTGGAAGAGCACCATCTGGTGACACCAGGAACTTCACTGTATTCTGCTGCCATTAGAAAATATATTCCTGGTGTACAGGCTGTGCTTTGGAAAGCCTGCCTCAATTTGTTTAATATGTTTTAATTCATTATTCAATGAATGCCCTGAAAACGAATCAGGACTGATAGTGACCTTATTTCTAGTGTCCCTTAAATCACTGAGAAGTTCTTGTAATTTGAATCAAACATTTTATGAATTGTTCTGAGACATTTTTAGGAGGCTTTGGAGCAGGTTTTATGGGCACCATGAAATGCAGTCCCAAGTTTTATTGCACTGGACATTTCAAGGCTTTTCTGTGCATGATCCAAGTATTTTCTTACAGTGTTTAAGAAACTTGGCTTAGCTGTCTTTTCAAAGATTTTCTTTTTCCACAGAAGCAATTATGAAGAAAAATGAATTACCTTTTGCCATTCTAGCTATTCAGAGGTAAGGAAAAAGGATGGATCTTAACCTGACTATTATTTTCAAACCATAGCTAATTTCAACACAAATCGAACCCAAATATGTGAACAAATAAAATACATGATTTTTCTGAATAGGTTTTTTTTCACAATGATGATGGCACTCATTTCATTAAAATTCAAGGGCAAGTTAATTTGAGTTTATTTAGGACTAATAAAAGCAGATAGTAGTTATAATAAGATTAGAAAACACTTTTTGGAATTTTAGTTCTGCAAAGAACTGGATTTTTAAGGCTATGGTTTGTGCAGACTAACTCTTTTTCACTTCAAAAGCTTTGCAAATCCCCTAAACATGAGGGAATCTTGCCAAAAACTAGATAAAGGTCAAGAATTTTGAAGTCGTGCAAGTTCTTAGATGTGACATGGGACTCAAGTATATAATTCACCAAAAAATGGTATTATAATTACAAGATTATTTTTTCATTTATCATATGATCTTGGTTCACATAATATGGATTTAATCTTTTATTTAATAAGATAATACAGCATTACACCTCTGAAGTATAAAGAAAATCATCAGAATGTCACATAGCACAAAACTGAGCAGTGTGTCTGAATAAGTCAACACAGAGTGTATCATGATTATCATGAAAGAAAAGTGATATGTCATGCTTCCTCCCAGAATCTCACAGCGGTGGGGTAATACATCTTTATTCTGCCTGTGATGCCATTTGAAAGTGTTAGGTTTGTTTCAATGTTGAATGTGCTGTAGCAGAAACACCTCGCTGGAAAGTCTACTGTTTTGTGCAGTGAGGAATATTGAGGAACGTTGCAGTAGTCGATAAGTTAGAGAAAAATCACTCATACTAAATGATAACTTGGATAACAGGTCCATTATTGCCCAAAATAATGAGGGAGGAAAAAGTTACATCCCAAAAAGGTTTCAATTCATACAAGACTTCTAAGTCTTCTTAGAGTAAAAAGTGAATCTCAGAAGTCAAAAATAGGAGCCAAGAGAGACACAAACTCAGAAGATCCAGGTTCCAGTTCAGCTGTAAAGAAGCCACCCAGTAGGGTTACACACACAGTAAATGTTCAACAAGTTCAAGGTGCTTTATAGCTTGGAAAAAGCTGTCTTCTGCAGAGACAATAAACAGCCAGCACTGATTCATAAAAGCTTTCTGTCCTTTCCAATGGCAAGATGAGGTGCCCACTGTGGCCAGAAAGGTTTGTATTGTTTACATCTGAGAGTTGTTGGTGGGGATTCTTGCTTTTAGAACCCGCTCTTGAGCTAATGTCATGTACCAGAAGGGCAAAATTCCTCTCTGGCAGACGTATGGGTTCCAAACAAGATATTTCCTGCTCTGTGTGCCAGACTGATCCTATTGTCATTATCTGTTGCATTTAATGCCAGTAATGTGACGACTCAGCCTGGAAAAAACCATGGGTGCACACTCTATCTGCTTACTTGCAGTCAAACAAGTAACATCAGCCATCAGTACTACCTGCCTTTATTTCCTTCACAAGTACTATCACAAAGAAATCAACTGACTTGGGCTTGGGTCACACTGAATCTGTTTTCTTGCTATATTGAAGTATGAGTCATTTAAAAAAGAAACCTCCATTCAGGTTTGGCATCATCAGTGCTACCAAAAAATCAACATTAAAAATTCAGTCTCCACAAATAATGTAATCAACTTAAAACAGGTGACTTAATATACCTAAATCGTATATCAATATGAACATTTTTCTATCTGATGTTTTTGAGTTTTGTAGTGTTGGAGATTTTTTCTTCCCCAGGAAACACAAAATTAAGAAACCTTTTGTTTCTTAATTAAAAAAGAGACTTTCACCTAAACTCTTGATTCGGGAGCTGGGCTCTAAACAAAGATCAAATATTGCAATGCTCATAACAAAAAATAAGGAGAATTGCAATGTCTTATTACACAACCTCACATCCTTTAGGCAGGGCCACTTAGGACAAAGATTTACCTCTATGATTGTTCCCATTTTTCTTATCAGTCTACTCAAAAGCAGCAGTTTGGCTGACTCCAGTGACTGTTGGATTTTTTTGCAGTTCAAGGGTAATGAAGCCTTTTGTTGTAGAACTCTCCTAGCAATTTCTCCACTGTATCCAGTAGTTCATATTCTTGTGATTTTGAAAGGCTGGAAATAATATGTTTGGAGTTATCCAACTTATTCTCTATGCATGCCCTCTTATCAGGGACTATGCCTTCTAGAAAGAGGAGGTGGAAAAGGATGCCTTGTAATTTCCATGACTTTTGAAATTAGGAGGAAAGCTCCTACAGGTACACAAACACCTTGGATATGCCATATGCTGTCCAGTCTAGTTTGTCCAGAATGGTCAATAAAAATCACAGCTCATTCACAAAGCAAGCTTTAAAAGCTCAAGCAAGCTCAGCTTCCCATTGCTGCTGCCCTCTTTCTTGGGATCTGTGTTACTTTTGCTTACTATAAGAAATAGATGTGCAGCTATATCTTCTCTCCTAAATCTCTCTCTGTGTAGGAAATATAAGGTCTTCCAGCTTCCCATCTCTCGGCCCTGCTCTGAGAACTTACTCTACCCTAGGCTGTGATGCCCTGTGGTTGCAGAGATGTGTTGCTTCTCTTATTCAGAGTTTTTGTAAACTAAAAAGCCATCCTATAAAACTGTCCGTTCCCTGCAGGTGGACTTAGCAGAAATTCCTTCCTTACACTTTGGGAATCCTAGGACTGGTGAGAAGCTGAGCAGTGAGCATGGAGCAATGCTATAAACTGGCAGTTCAGCTCAGTCCACATGGAGCAGAAATGACTGAATCCAGGAACTGCTTCTACAGAGGAGCTGTAGTTGCCTCCATTTATTCAGGGACTGTAACTTCCACTGAAAGAATAATTAACCTTTTACCTTGACTATTGTTCTACTAAGCTTAAAGCCACTTGCCTGTTTTCATCTCTTCTAGCAAGACTCTTGCACAATTCCTTTTCTATTGCAGATGTAAAGAAAAATTTGACAACACATTTTCTTTTTTTTTTTGTTAGTCTTTTCTTCCCTAACTGGCTGTCTTGTAGTCGATCCATCTGCTACACTTTTCCCTTTGTATACCCAAAAAAGAAATTCTGTCCTTTTTTGCTTTAGAAAGTAGGATGAAATGAGCTGCATATGCTCCATCAGAACATCACATCAGGATTCACTTGCCTTTATTCCTGGAAGTGTATATGAAGTGAAGCAGCATGTTTCACAGCGGCTCAGAGAAAATAGGTCTGTGCTAGTCTGTGAGAAAGACAGAAAAGCCAAGTCTGGGACTCTCAGTTCACTTTGTCTTACTGAAAGCAAAGTAAGAAGGCAAGCACTGGCTTTTGTGCCAGGCAGTAAGTCAGAGGTACCAAGTACCAATGATTTCCCATTAACTTGCCAACAGGAGGAATTTCAAATGTTGAGTCAGTTCTGAAGAGATTTTATTTTATTAAAGTCTACCTGCATATATGTTGGGTGGTTGTGCAAAGAAGTGGGTGTTCACAAGAGAACATCCACTTGTCTTACAGGAAAACCACAGAAACTAAGAAATGCATGGTGAAAGGGTTAGAGTCAGAATTAGTATTTCAAATACTTCATGGAAAAATATAACAAAGAAAAAACCCCAACATCTCTGGCCTTGGTCAGCTCTAATCCAACTTCTTTCCAAACTGTTTTAGTTAAACCTTTCATTTTCAGAGTATTTTTGTTACCTTTCTCAGATTGAGGTTTTTCAGGAGATCTGGACATGAGTATGACTGTTAATACATTCTGCCCACCAGAACAGACTTTGTGCTAACAGATTACTCAGTGCTGGGTAAGACTTTTTCATGTAAATCTTGCTGCCCTGAGGAATGTTTTTCAACTTAGGAACTGGCATGTTGGTGTTCCATTCTGATGCTTATTCATCAAGTTCTGTATCAAATTCTCTCCATTTCTAAGGCAAAATAAGATTTTTCTAACAGCCAGATCTGCACTTAACACAGTATCTGAAAATCGAGCTACATTTTCTCTGCCATATAGTTCATAACCCAGCTTTGATAGCGACAGATATTCTGAGATCAGGACTGAAATGCAATTTTGTTGTTAGGGTGTAAGAGGATATAGACTGTATCTTGCTTTTTCTATCAAGTTTTTAGTAATTAAAAAAAAAAAATCAGAAAAGCAGGAGATTGAAAGAACTGTCATGGGGAAAGAGTTAATACCCGAGTAGCAAACTGCTATTGACAAGAGTCTATTCCTTACATTGCAGAGTAAAAATATACTATTTATAATAAATGTATATAATTATAATATCTTCATTTACCTTTCACAACCATCAAGTTAACTGTCTAAACACAATATTCAGGTTAATTTTCAAATATCACTTTATCTTCCACAGTAGTTTTACTGACAGTCTCAACCAAAGCCTACTGTGGTCAAAGCAAAGTTTTCTGTTGCTTTATATTGAACCACACCAAAGAATTAAATCATTGAGTCAAAGCTGGACACAAATACACAGGAAGTTATTGAATACTACTGAGTATAGTTTTATTTGTTAAATGCAGTGAAAATGGCACCATCAAGTAAGTAGACTGGGAGGAACTGCCTGACATACTGAATGAGAAGAGCTGATGATCCATCTGCTCCAGTCCTCACTGCCTGATAAACTGCTGGTGCTTCCATTGCACAAAATGAGATATAATTACTGATTACTTTTCAAGCTATTCTTCTGGGTTCTTTTAAGCTAGGTGGAAAAGGTGGAATTTTCCAGGATCTGTTTGAGGGAACATAGGGAAATATTGCTGTGAAAAGGAACACGAGGAAGACTTTCTCTCTTGAGCAAAAGAGAAGGAAGATGCAGAAGGGAAACACACCCAAAGAATGATGGCATTACTTAGGCTGGTGTTGCTGGAGTCTTTACAAGGTAAAACAGTGATAAAACACCCCCTTGAGTCAGGTATTAGGATGCACAGGATGGCATCAAGCAGCACTCTACAAGTGGCCAGGCTTGCTTAGGATCTAGTCAGGGGCCAATTTAACAGTTTAGCATTTTCTAGGCTATTATCAGAACTCCTGGCAATGGTAGGGATAGCATAGTGTCCAGTGGGACACAAAACTTTTGGACAACTATTTCTTTCCTGTCCTTTACATCACATTTAAAATGTGTAAGAATTGGAAGTGCTATGGCAAGTCATACCTGAGCACATCACAGATGTTTCCCGCGCCTGCGGGCCAGGTTCCCTTCCTTAACAGCAGGTGGCAGTGAAGTTAAACAAATGAGCGGAAATAGGTTGAGAAAATATGTTTTGCCTGGTGAATGGTATTTCTGCAGAGCTCATAGAGCTCAGTGCATATTCAGACCTTGCAAGGTTCATTTCCAATGCACAGATCACCCGTTGCACATTCAGGAGCCAGAAAATATTAATTTATCCATATCTGTTTGTAGTCTAAATCATGGTCTTTGTTTCTAATGTCTTTGGTGATACAAACAGTGGAACAGATAAAATCTATTCTAATTTCTTTCTTATATCATCCATATTTAAAACCTATGCATAGCTGAAAAGATGAGGATGAAGCTCAGATTCAAATGAGTAAACTTTTACTCTTTATTACATATCTCGTGCTACATCTGAAAGAACAAAGATAAATCACCATGTGTTGTTTTATAACTTTTGTATTGCCAATTCTTTTTTACTGCTAAAAACAGTGTGTGAAAATGTTAATAAGATACCAGTTTAAAGACCCAAGAACAAAGAGATTGAGAGTAAACTTTTACAATCCTGTCTTACATTTTAAATTAATCACACTTCTGGTGGCAGGATGGAAGGAGGGGGGGGTGTTTGTTTTCAGTTTCCAGCAGGTAAGTGATGCAGATTTCAGAATAGTTATTTGATTGGAACTTTTAAGTTCCTTGCCTGAAGTGAAAAAGGAATGAAAACATATTAGAGATATGCGGTGTCATTAATATCTTAGTTCCATGGCAGTGTCATGAAAAAAACATGCTTTTGGGGGCTGCGATTTCCAATCAGACGCTACACCATCAAATAGAGCATCTATTTCCCTTATTTACTGCTCAAGGCTTGATTCACCTGAGGAAACTCAGCATGACTCTCCGTCCTCACATAGTGAGGTAATTACTCAATCCTGTATGATTATGCAAAGCACTCAAGGAGTGCCTTGAATATGGCATTCAAGGCCCAGATCTTCATTTCAAAACCTTTCAAGACAAAAGCAAGCTCTGGGTGAAGTCCTCAGCTGTTTACAGTGATGATCTGAATGTCATTACTGTAGTAGCAGAAGGAAAGGGACCAGAGGAACCTTCCTTGCCCCTCTCTCTTTCCATTAATGCTCTGCAACACAGACTTGGACTCTGTTCCTAAGAGAGATCCCAAGCCAGTGAGACTACCCAAAGAGGAAAGGGTTTGAAGGCTGCTCCCAAGAGTTTGATTGTGCTCATCATAGCATGCATAACTACTTTTTTTTTTCCCAGCTCGTATTTACATGTCTTATAGTCTCAATATGCTTTTAATCTTCCTGTTGCATTAGAACTTTTGGTTAAAAAATGCATGACACCCCGGCAGACATATTTATAACAAGCAAGGGCACAAGTCTCAATCACTTTTGAAGAAGCAGCCCTTCTTAATCTGTCAATCAGTCTATGCTCAAAATCCACAGAGCATCAATTGCTTTTTAGGTTATTTACAGTGACTTATGTATCTGCCAATAAATCTAAAATACAGGCCAAAGAATAAATAGCACAAGTAAATCTATAAATGTAGCAGAAAAGCTTCACTAACTACCTCAGATTGCCAAAGCTGAGGTCATTTCCTTGTTGTGAAAAATACTGAGTCCATAAATTATTTTTATCACCTCTGGGGCAATGCAAACAGTTTCCCACAGATGCTGAAAGTATGATATGTTTTTTATTTAATATCAGAACACCACTTTTACACTGCTCTTAAAATATGAGGTCCAAGATTCTGTTTGTGCTTTAAGGCCCCACTTCAGCAACATATTAAAGCAGATGCTTCGGGTCCTGACATTAAACACGTGCCAAAGTGCTTTGTTGCATAGTCATAGTTTGCTGAATTGGAGCCTAAAGACTAAAACTTTTTCCCATGAAACTCTGGATTTACCTTCCATTTTCCTTCAAGGAAAACAAGGCATTTATTCAAACATAATATACATAAACACTTACAAGGATTCAAAAAGGCTTGTCTTGCAGACATACTGGGTGAGCCATAGCTTTGGAGGTAAACCATGGACAGAAGTCGATGTATCATTTTTTACAACGGTTTAACTGGTTTTTATATAAGATTTAGTTGGAGTTGACTCCACAAAGAAAATAAAAATACTTTGAACATGTGAAGTCATAAACATGAATGGTGAACGTCCTACAGAGAACTTTGGAAAAAGCACCACTGAATTAACTTACAGTACATTTGTTAAACATGAGCAGCTCTAATAATGACATTTCATTTAACAATGCCCTTTGTCTTTTCAGTTCATCAGTTACCTATTTCAGTAATGAACTGCAGTCATACCATTCTGATTTTCTCCTAATGTAAAGGCTGAGATCACTTCACTTGCAGTGGAGCGCGATGCTATTATTCTGTTTGTGGCATAGGAAAAAAGCTATAGAATATATCACAATTGTAATTGTCTAACAAATATTAAAGTCTGTGATCAGTAAGGATACCAATAACTTTGTTTAGCTTTTAATGGAAACAAATAAAATTAAAAAAAAAAAAAAAAGCCCAACCAGAATTGGTCGAAAATGCTCAGCATATCTATTTCATGAGCAGACCAGTAAGTATTCAGCTGGGAAAAAAAATGAGCCACGCATTAAATGTTATTTTAATTTTTTATCAACAGCCCATGCATAGAACTTAACAGCAACGTTTCCAGTTAGGATGAATAATCTCGGTCACAAAAATAAAATGGAGTTCCCTGCCCTATTTAAGAATGATTTCCTAAAGAACTAGAGGAAGTCAGATTAAGAGGATAATATCCCACTTTGCACTATGTAAACACAAGACAGATAAAAAAATATCAAAAGCCTACTTGATATGATCTATAAGTCTTACAAGGGGTAATGGAGCTTACTTCTACTCATTTGCCTACTTCTTTTTTGGGTTTTTTAGATTTTAAAAGCTTTTTCTTTGCCTTTCTAGCTGAAAGAGAGACATTTAACCAGGCTGCTGTTTTCATTTTTTTCCTTTCACTGTGACCCATCCAAAATATTTTCAGAGCTCACCAAAAACATCTAATTAGCAAAGAATGGTGTCCAGCCCTCCGTAGTCTTTTCCCAACTGAACCAAATCTGCACAATTTACAATAGATCTTTGGAAAACTGCTTTTTACTGTGTGCTGCATCTATAGATCTCTCTCAATTACCCACAGTAAATTTAGGCATTGTACAAGAGCAAATTTTACAGTCCATGAAGAGATGAAGTGAAATCTAGATGAAATTCATTGTGACAGATTCTCAGTTAGTGCCCTGATGTGTCTGTATTACAGAAGATAGACATTCTATTAGCATGGAAGCTCCCATAATGGACTGTGAATCATTTCAGGTAATAGAGATGCCAACTGGAATGACTGAAAAGCACTATTGAATTCCATTAGAGCTCTTTGTTTTTAAATCAGTCATTTCTTTGTGAATATCCTACTATATACTTCTTGACCCTAGCTGAGAGTAATAATTGTGAACTAATATTACAAAACATTAATCTGAGTTACTGTTCAATTAATGTTTCTGAGGGTTATTTTTATGCTGCAAATGTGAAGGAGACTGTGGCTTGTATTACAAATACGTATTTGGACTTGAGCTAGTGCAGAATGCAATTTTCAGTTATATTTCTGTCTCCACTGTATTCAGTCTCATCTCATTAGCTGTAAAAAGACTCGAGTATTGGCTTTTCTTTTTCTAAGTCGTCCTACCAAAATAAAATAACTATAATCAACAAATCTATAAAGATAAACATTTTTATAAGAGATGCCACAAATAGTCTTCTTTCATTTAGGTGCTTGGTTAATTATCAGCAAAATAACTAACACCATATCCTGTTACCCAAACAGCCCCACCTTATCTATCAATCTTGTGTGATTTATCAGACTTGATAATTGCTCGGATAATTAACACAGAATTTAGGTTTATTCAGTGTGCTGAAACCACAGAAATGCCTGCATAATTGCCATTTGTGTAGTAGATGAAGTTATGAATAATTCTTTTTCCCATAAATATGAAGGCTGGATTGCAGGCAGCACATATTTCCTCACTCACAGCCATTAATGCAGATATCATGTCATACGAGTGCTATGGCATTGTCACATGTTAACTATATGTATATAGTTAAGGCAATTAAAATACATTTCCATAAAAATAAGGAAAACCCCTTCCCTTTATTTGTAAGCACTGCATGCTTCTTTTGCGAGGAAGTACAGAAGGAGAATGAAGGAAAATTAGTCTACTCGGTACAGCAGCAACCGGATTTGAATCTCTGTAATATTCACACATAAATCCTTCGGGAAGTCTTTTAAGAGAGTAGGTTCTATATCTTCTGTCTACGATCATCTATTTTCACATCAGAATGAGCAACATTATCCTTATATACTAGAGTATCTGTGTCTACAGCTTGAAAATGAGCCTCTCCTTAATGTTGTAATGACAGGTGTAAGATTAACTTTGTTAGGTGTCTAGCCACTCATGCAAACTAAATTAAATTAATGGAACAAATTTCTCTCATAATTAAGATAAAAATTCATGTCAGCTGTAACCTTGCTGTACACTAATTATATACAAATGATTTATCATCTGCTTCGCCCAGAATATTAATCCTCAACTCATTGATAACTGCAGCCAGTGTTAAGAGATGAGAGTTGATTAACTATGACAGATTGGGCAACCACAGTACCAAGTGCCTCAACAACCAGTGAAACCAATAATATTCAAATAGCACTTCTTGTTTAAAAATGCATTCCCATGGAAACAGATGCATGTTTAATGAGGGACACAGAGATTATTTCAATAATGACTGATATTGGAAGAGTGGGCAGAACTAATCAATAATAATTAAGCTCTCAGCTTGGTTAAGATATGGTTCTCTAAAGCAGGTTATGTACACATTAGTGAGGTACTAGTTCAGGCCATGTTACATATAATGTCTTCATGCATTGCTATTGGTTATTTTCTTCCTGCAGCAGGTATCATGTAGTTTACAGATGCTAAAAAGCCTACAATTTAGTCTTGGCTCCCACCAGTTCTAATAAAAAGAAGAAGAAAGTGATGCTACCAACAGTCCTTTGAGTCAACTCTTGTGCTAATTATGCTTTGGGAAACTTCTTTATGAAAATGTCATTCTACCCAATCAATACAAAAACCCCTGAAACAACTCTTGAAGCATCATTTGTTGAACAGGACATTCATTCATCTTTTGGAATATGATTTCTATTTTTTAAAATTAAAATTATTAAAATTAACCTGTAAGACCTTAAAAAAGATATTACTTTTTATTTTTAAGAGATGATATGCATTTTTGGGGAAGCTGTTAGTTAAAAATGTATTCTTTAATGAATAAAGAAATACACAAAATTCCAGACATTGAAGAGTTTCAAGTTAGGGCTTAGGCTTTTTTTTAGTGTTAATTCTGTCTCCCCAGGACAGCTTTTTTAAACTAATTGCTCATTGAGACTCCAAGAATCCCTGTCAGAATGAAGAAAAAACCCAGTCTGGTACCTAGACATTAATAAGGCAAAACCAGCCAGCTGGATGAACTAAGTAATATTGCTGTAAATTAATTACTTTCCTGAAAAGCTGGTGTGTCTGAAGACGTGTTATGCGTGAAAAAGAAGCTTAAATATAATATGAAACTGAAGACAATTGCAAAATCAACACAGAGCGTGAACCTGTTATTCCCGCTGCTGAGACGAGTCCTGTGAAACCCTGTGTGGTGTTGGCACAGAGATGTACAGCCTGGTCTGCAGGGAATGTGGCAACAGCACAGCTCAGGCTTTCCTGTTGACCAGACTGGTTCGATTCTGACCTAAAGGAACAAAATCCAAAACATTGGCTCCTATCCTACTGCTGCTCAATGCCTCAGTTTAAGAGAGACAACGCTTCTCAATCTGCTCGTTCTTAGTATGGAGACACCTATTCCTTTGGAATGGCTTATTTCACACAGGCTACACCAGGATTATGTCTTAAATGGGAATTTGAGCCCTTTCTTCGGCTCCCACATTCCTTAACAACCACTCAACACCTGACTAAACACAGGTGTTCCTGCATATCTCCAAAGCTTGGCTTGGATAAATGTTTGAGCTCCTGGTACAGATTATAGAGCCATTTGAATGCCAGCCCACCACAGGGATGGGCCAGACATGACAGATGGTGTGCTGCAGGTTTGTCAGCACTTTGTGGTGACATTATAGGCTGGTACTGAGCAGACAAACCAGGATGGCCTCTAGAAAAACTCAGCACTGCTCAGAGCTGAGCTTCAGCTGCCAAGAGAACCAAAACACCAGAGCCAAGCAGACCCACCGCTGTCAGTCTCAACATGTGGATGACAGACCAGGAGCTGCTTTCTACTTGCCAGTATAGATTCAGCCTCTCAAAGAATATTTGAATCACCAGCCTAGGAAGCAAATATTCTATTTCGTGAAAATGGTTCTTTTCAGCCTCCCATCCCACAAGGGACTTTGTTACTNTTTTTTTTTTTTACATCTGTCTTATGTGCTTCAAAAGAAATTAAAATTCCACTTAAATGGAAAAGAAAATGTGAACTTTATGGGAAATAAAAATTCAAACATTTCTTTCTCTACATTTCTAGCTATTTCAGGGCTAATTGCCTTTGAATTTGTAAATGAGGATAATGAGAAGGATCCTATGTATATGGAATTGAAGAGAATATATGCAGAGCAAGTCAAGTACTTGATATCCAATTTAACTTAGAGCTGGATATCAACTTTAAATAAGCAAAAAGGGCCAAGTTTTTTTCATCATCTTATCCTTAGGGGATACATATATGCTATTATCCTAATCAACTGCAGTGCATCATGGATCCTCTGCACCAATGCTAATGAAGGAACATTCTGTGGCAGGACAGAGATGGACCACGAGCACTGCAGGTCTGATGTGGTGACCAGACACTGCCCTACACATTTCTATGGAGATTCAGTGCCAGAAAAAGTCTATGTGTAAACAGTCTTTCAGGTCTTTGGGATCATGACCCAGAAGCAATCACCAGTAGAAATATACTGTAATGAAAGCATAAAAGAATTTCCTTGTGTAAATTTACTTTTTCTGAGCAACTGTCATGCAAACCTTCACCTAACCAACGCTAACAACATCTGGTGAGTAGGTGATGTGAGACTGTGTCCACGTCAAAGCCAGCCCATACCAGCCACAGCAGACAAGGCTGTACTGCAGTTCCCAGAATCATCCTTTCCAGCAAAGCATGCAGGAGTTCCCATCAATACAATGGTGACCTCCAACACTGCAGTTCTACTGTAATTAAGAATATGAAGCTGCTCTGGTGGTTGAAGTAAATAGCTACCTGTCTTTCTAGAGAATATAGGAGTTAAAGGACTAATTTCAGGGGAAATGCCAGTGTGAAAGGCAATGGTACTCTGCTTAGGAAAACAAGTAAACTAAAAAGAAAGCAGCACTAATTAGAGAGAAAGCATGTGATCACTCAGCACGTCTTTTCTAGCAGAAACTCAGCATGGACATTTGGCAGTGATGGTGTCTAAATGCAGCCTTCTAGGAATGGCTACAATGAGTCTGTATTGATTGGTGCTACTTTGGCTAATTGCTGAAGGTAGGAACCAGAAACCCACGGGTAGCCTTCATTGGTACCATTTACAGCTATAGCTGATAGACATAAATTTTGCTCATACTGACACAAAAAAAAGGACATCACCTTCAGTAGAGCTCCTCCGGGTTAACAGGCACAAGGAGAAGCAGATGCAAAATATGGATATTGTTCTTATACTAAATCTCTTTCGCACACCGAATTAGTCATACCTCGAGCATTTTCTGCTCCTCCCACTCAGAGTAAGAAGTAGGATTATGCTGCCTCCCCCAGCAGTATCACTTCATTTCATTGATCAGGCTCTGCAAACAATGCAATTATTTCAGAGGAGAGTGCAGTGAGCCCTAGTTTTGCTACTTTCACTTATTACTGAGAAGCATCAAACTACCCAGCCATTTTCCTGTAGCCATCTTTAAAAAAGGCAATGATCTCAATGTGCTGGTAACCTAATGAGGGCTGTGTGTGACAGAGCCATAGACACATTTTCTCACTAGCCTAATGAGCAAAGTGACAGACAGTGAAACAGTTCACACTTGAGTAATTTTCTAGTCATCAGCAACTGCACTGTTCATGGGAGCAGAAGCCAGAGAAGGGACAGAGATATATACAATAAAGACCCATTGGCTCCATTGGCCAGAATAAGTTATCACTAGTATAAAGGTCTTGGGGCAAACTCCCTTAGGAAATTCAAACAAAAAGAGTCAATTTAAGGCATCTCTAGCAGTGCATTCAATTAAAATTAAATTTAAAACGTAGGATCAGCTGTTGGGCTGTTAGGCCACCTGCCCAAAGGAAGAAAAAAATTAGAGATGTAACCAACCTTTACTCCTGATGTCTGTAAGCTGCTCACAAATCACTGAATAGTACCAGCTTCTCACAACCATCCGCTCAGCACAAAGTCCAGTTCTCCTTCTTTGTCTCCCACCCCAACAAGAAGGAAACTAGCAGCAGGTAGCTCATTATCCATATTGACAGCAAGTGTTTGCATGAAAAATGCCATCCTTCTTACATTTTTAATGTACTGGCAACTTCTTCCAGTGAAACCGTTATTTCTCAAGGGAATTTTACTATGAGCCAAGACTTGGAACATCCACTGGCACATGCTCCAGGATAGATACCACAAGAAAAGAGCAAAAGCCATTCAGAGCTCTGCAGTTCTTCAGCCATTATGTTAGCACACCCAACACCTCCCACTGCCCCGATAATCAGGCAAGGGAGTGGAGAAAAGACAGAGCCCAGGTACAAGGGAAGGAGCCCTTCCCAAAGATGGGAAAGCCAACTGGGCTAAGGAGAAGCATTTCGCCTATCCATGGTCTTGAAGAGATGCCACATCAGCCCTTCTTGACCCTTCTCCTTGGATACTGAAGTTTTAGCAGTGATAAAATATTATGCTTGACTCCCTCTTCTCCTCTCAGATGAAGAGAGCATACATATAATGCTGCTGGGTCAAATAAAGCAACAACTGCACAGAATCCACCTGCCTAACCCCAGAGTTGTTCCCCTGTGAAGTGGCTTGCCTCTCTAAGCATAAGGGATGTTAGGAAATGAAGATTCTTGTGGTTCCTCACCTGGATCCTTCTGCTGTGACCCTTCTTGCCATGTGTGGGAAACAACATGTGAGCAGAGGGACAAGTCTTGTTAGTATTCTAATTGTGCTGGAACGACTTCATGGAGAGCTATGGACATGCTTTAGAGGTGCAGCAATTAGCCATGAGGGAGCTAATGCTGCCCTTCAGATCCAGTGCTGCTCTGCAGGCAGGAGTGATCACCACAGCTCCTTCTCTGAGCTGCCCTGTGGGAGCTGGATGATGCCCAAAATGCCTAAACTCACCTCCTGCTGCACCAGTAGCAGTCAGCTTCCGTCTATGGGGCTGCCTGGACAAGTACAAGGGCTAGAGGATGGATCAAAATATCTTTCAATGACCTTTGCAGCAACAGATGAACTCTTGTGCAATTCAATCATACTCTGCAAGAGCACGGAGAGATCACATCTCAGACTCTTCCACTGAGGGCAGAGCAGCTCTCTGGCAGAGCTTTTGTAAAGTGTTAATTCGATAATTTTCACAATTATTCCATAAGTCATTTCTGCCCAGGTTTCAGGCTGGTGGAGAAGTGAAGGACTTGAGAGAAGTCACCAGAGGCACAGGAGCTGTTAACCAGGAACCAAACTCAAAGTTCTGGTCTTTGGTCCTTACCTCTGGCTGCTTGACCGAAACACTTTTATCCAAACTCATTATGAGCTTGGCTGAACTATTGTTTTCTCTGAGGTTTCTCCTTGCCATGTGTGGGAGTATTCCTTTTGGCTTGTGACAGAAGGCCTGTGGTTCAGGAGGTGAATGAGCTCTGAGTCAACGTGCTTCTGTTCCTGTACAGCATCTCTTACTGCTTCCTTGGGTGACCCGAGACACATTGTACCACATGTGTCATGTAGGAAAAACACAAAATTGCTTCTAAAATGTTGTTGTGTTAGCTGGGGGTAAGCAAACAAACACTGGGACCTCTAAAATTTAGGGAATTCAGTGCTTATCTCTCATTGACTTTTATCTGGGCTCAGCATTCGATTCCCTTAGGCTATTTTAAAGATCCATATCTAGAAAAAGAAAGTGGCATTTATGGGCGCAGCACAAATATTAAACTACTTTGACTAACTCTCCATGTGGAACTGCTCATATGCAATAAAAAAGGCAATGTTTTCCAGTATAAATAATCACTCATTTTTTGAAATCATAAATCATTCACCTTTTGAATTATTTGGGTGTCAGGGGATAAACTGTTAAATCTATATTTAGTATCTAATGCAAATGCCTCGTTTCCGGAAATACTGCACACTCTTCAGCTGGGAGAACTTGTACTCAGATCCCCTGGATAAAAGTATTTAAATTTGAACTTACATGCCTACATTAAAAACTCCACCCAACACTTAAGGGAAATGAACATTAGTTAAAAGCCGTTCTGAGCATTTTCAAAAAATACACAGTGGAAGGCATTATGGTTGGAACTAATTCTTCCTTCTTTTAAAATTCTGTCTTGGAACATGATAGCTCTGGTCATAACAACCATGCACTGGATCACCCAGTTGAGACAGGGAGTGAAGAGCTGATCTTGGTGAGGAAACCAACCAGTTGTGTCAGGGAAATGGGACATCAGGATGGGACAGAGCCTGTGGTGCAGTGCTGCAAAGGAGAGCTGTACCACCCTTGTGCTGGGAGATGACAGCCCACTGTGTAACCTTCACCATCAACACACTGGATTTGACAACTCTGTGAGCCAGTAACCAAGCAGCAACACGGGTCATTTTAATACCCTGAACCATTTGAGTGTCTGAATAAAAGTCTGTCCTGGACTAGATGTGGTGCAGCATTTTTAGAGGGCCCTTAGTGAAACTGTTCCACTCCCTGTGTAGAGATGGACACACGGAATCTGCCAAAAAGCTGTTCAGCCAACCAGGAAGTGTCAAGAGGATTTTATACGGGAAAAAAGATGTGAAGAAATTCAGTGGTTAAGGGAATGTTCATTTTACTTTGTAATTCACCTTAACTGCTCCTGTATGTGATCCAAAACCCCCGAGATAGGAAATGTGTGCAAAAGATATAAACCTCTGAAATGGTGGGACAAATAGTTTCTCCTCCTCTAGTAAAACGAAACAGCAGCTACTTGGAAGAAGAATCCATGTGCCAAATCTGTAAATATGCTCTACCTCTTTTTATGCTGCTGCTATAATTAATGTAAGAACCTTTAAAATTCCTATCTGATACTTACACTTGTTATAGCAACATATTTAATTCCAGCGCTACATCCTTTACCAGATTCTTTTACTTCATTCAAATTACTAATCGTTTAGATTCTCTCTGAAAGTCTTTCCTCCCTCGCTCCCCATGCATGCTTAACCTAATTAACTGTAAATGAGAAAAAATGCTATTCACATAAAAAGAAAATGTTAACCTATAAATTATCCAGTGCTCCCTCCTGAGGCTGGCAACACCTCTCACAGAAAAGCTAAAATGTTGGTATAATATTCTTTGCTTCCTATCCAGTTTCTGCCACGCAAAATCATTTTATACAACACATTACTCTGCTATTTTGTACATCTGGCAACATTTGCTGATACTTAGTCCTCTCCCGTGTTTTCAAGACTACACGAAGGAGGATTTCTAAAATGATTAATTGGAAAGAGAAAATCATTCCTTTACATTTCAAGGAATATTTGCAGAAGACTAATGGTCGCTTATGGAAATACGGCCTCTTTATACCCATTAATGCCTTCCAGTGCTCCCTGTGGGTCACACAATTAACCACCGCTTTGTGTTTCTTTGCTGCCATCATCCAAAGTCCCCTCGGTTGTCGTTGTCAGTCGAAAATTTGCTTTGCCATTGCCGGATCAAAAGCCCATTCAGGTCCCTGGGACTGAGACGTCTAAGAGGCAGGATCCTTGCTCTATGTGTTCCTCCTCAATCTACAGCTTCTTCAAGAGGTTATCAACTGTATTTTGCCAAATTCAAGCCTGACAACCATTTCCAAAGGTATTTGTAAATCAAAATAAAAAGACAATCCTTTATTTTTCATTCTATTCCCAAGCTTTTGTGACTTTATTCATCCCTCTCTCCAGTGGTGATGGAAAGGCCTTTGCTGTGCCTAGCACAATATCATTCTGATCCACAGCTAGAGCTCTGGAGTACTCTCATAACTTACTGTTACTGTCATTAGTGTTACCATCATTTGGAATGATAACACCCATTTCCAATGAAACCTGACCTAACAGATCCCTGCCTGGTAACATGACAAATGTGCGCCCAGGTGCCAGGCCACGTCATGGGCACCACCAGGGATGCTGGGCCCAAGCAGAGACTGGCACTAGGCACATCCAAGGACAATGACCGTGCCATCACATTTTCCACAGTTCCCTGCTGTCTGCCCCTATCTCCCTGTCACTGCAGGGCTTCGCGTCAGTGTTCTGAGGGCACTAATAGGCCTTAATGGCTGAGGGATTAGTATTACACAGTATGTTGCCCTGTTTTTTTCCCCTTTTTGCCAATGAAAGGAGACTACCCTGGCAACAAGAACCTTTTGCCAGGATATTTGTGTGCACTTTATTTTGGAACTGGCATCTCACCAGCTCGCGGTTTATTTTGCCACCAATTCCATCGCACTGCTCAGTGTTTGCCTCACGCACTGTCTGTGAGCTCCAAAACAGCTGCATATTAAACTGGGAAGGACAAGGTGCTTACAAATGAGCCAGACAGTATGGACTATCAATTGTGAATGGAAATCTTTTATCTCCTTTCTCTATCATTATCCTTTCTCATTTTGATTTAACAAAAGATTAAAAAAAAGTGTATGCGTGTTGAATAAAAGGCACAGTGTCGCCAGACTATCCACGTATAAATTATATTATGCTTGTTAATACCATCCATGTAATGAGCCTAGGGTCAGGAATTGAGTTCTGCTCCCTGCCAAAGGGCTGCAGGCACATCCCTCGATATCTCCTGTATCCAGCGTTCAGACACCATGAGGAAGCTGATGCTGTTTCAAATGATGCCCAAGTCTTTCAGACTGGTCCCAGCACATCCCTCACCTTCCAGTGGAGATGGCTGATGCCAAGAACAACCTCTCTTTCCAGAGAGGCAGAAGAGCTACAGCTGTCAGCTAGCACTAGGGATCTGTTGATATCTGTAGTTACAGTTTCCTTTGCTATTCATGTAACTTGTTCCAGGTATTTTTTGAAGTGAAAAATATCAACACTAGGGGTTTTTTTGCCCTTGATATAAAAAAAGACATACCCAAGCACAGAAGAAAACAAGAGAGAAAAACGAGAAATGAAGGCAACACTGACAAAAACAGAGAAATTCTAGATCAAAAAACTGTAAGTTAAAGAAGAGACAAACTGCTTATCTGTTCACTACCAAATCCCTGAAATTTTATCCATTCTGATGGTACTTGATCACAAGCTGAGAAGAGATGAGCCATCCAGCTGTGAGAAGACAGCCTCATACCAAAAGAGAAAAGAGAAGCATAACTTCCTTGCCATTCCTGAATGCAGCGAAAGAAACAGAGAGAGAAAATCTCAGGAACAAACTGCTGGCATTTTGCTTTAGCTTCCTGCATAGCAAAATCAAGTCATGGATTTAATGAGTGCATGTTTATTCTATGAAGCAGGAAACACTGTCACCACTACACAAACTAGTTGAAATTTTTGTAGGTACACAAGCCTACTAAAATATCCTCTTTAAAGGTATGTATAGAATTCAGAAGAAGATAATGACATCCAATCTTTTCTTACTTTAACATTGCTTCAGGATGATTTAAAGCACTTCAGCTGAAAAATGCAAAAGCCAAGCATACACATTCACTCATATTTTACCTACAGGAAGCCCTGTGCTTTTTTCTGTGCGCACTCAAAAGACTGAATCAGCACCACAGCACCTTGCAGAGAGACCTCCAGCATCCTGCCTCCTCTCACCTCATGTTTCCTGGGTTTCTCTGGTGCCATATCCATTTCCTCTCTCCATTTCCCATCAGAGGCACAGCCTGTTCTCCCAACCCCTCACCAAGGGAGCACGAGCCAGTCCTGCTCTTTTCCACAAACCCCTCATTCCAATGCCTGAACAAACCCCAAACACTTACATTCCTGTTCACTGCCGAGAGCCCTTTCATCAGCGGGTTTGCAGGAATACAACTGCTAAGAATTTTAGTTAATTGGCACTAATTATAGTTAAGGGTAACTAGGGGCACATTCACAGGGGGAGGGAGGGCTGAAGGAGGAGAAATATAATTCAGTACACTTTCAACTCTGTACACACACTTAGCTGAGCAGGGTTAATAAGAGCATCAGTCTGGTTCTCGAGCACACAAGAGGTAAATAGAAGCCATTTTTCATGTTTTATTCTGCAGGTACAGTTTTACCATGGCCCGTTTTACAAGTGAGGTAAATGAGTCATAGAAAAAGCAAGTAGCTTGACCAAGGCTTTGCAATAAGACATTGGCAACATAGAGAGAGTACTGCAGGAACTACTTTCCAACCCACTTGAACCTCATGAGAACAAAATCTTGCTTTATTTTTATTGTCATTATTGCTATGTAATAGCTACCCTCATCTCCAATGCCAGAAATTTTAGTCTAAGCTGTGGCACAGCTGCACAATTGAATTTGAATCAATCAATCTTTAATCCCTGATTAGGTGAACACAGCAAGAAGAAAATATCTGAGGGAAAACAAACTTCTATCAGAAATGAAATTATTATTTGTGAGGCTAACATCCTGCATCAGTTTACAATTGATAAGATTCAGTGAGCAGCAGTGGAAAAATATTAAAAAGTCTATCAGGAGACACTTAGGCGAATATTGTGTTCCAACCTTTGAAATCCAAGCTGTGCCTTAAGATTGTAACTATCTTTTTGCTCCAGAATAAAAAAAAAATAAAATTGAAAGGCACGACTATAAAGCAAGGATAAAGGTTGAGTCATAAGCAAATGTCATGTTATAGATTTACCTACCAACAAGAAGCCGTTGGGGTTCAGGTCAGAGGTTAATGAAAGACATCCAAAGGTCATTCCGTGATTATGTGAGAGCATGAGTTTAATAGGGCACAGGGACGACAGACACTGACAGAAGATTTATACCAGAGGTGATGACACTGCTACGAATAGTGCTGATAAAAAGAGCCCCAATATCGGCCTGAACAGAATGATGAATGGCACACACGTCCTCTCACACTTCTCATTATAAGCTCCTTCACTCATGGTGGCACTTAGCAGCGTTTATTTACTGTGGTTTGATGGTACTGAGCAGAAGCACAGTATATCTAACACTTTAAATGTAGACTTGCCATATAAAAATGAAACAAGAGATAAGATTAGACCATTGAATAATTGCCCAGCTTTCCTGCAGAGATTATATTCAGTAGTGCTAACATTATTTTTTTCCTAATGTTCTAGTGTACGAACCGCTCAAGTGAATTAATTTTCTAAGGCAGAAGGTCAAAAGAAAATAACTGATAAGCGTTGTGCCTGCTATAGAATATCACTTTACAATATTCTCGCCTCCTCATTTATCAGATAGAGAATAAGAGATAGCATAATAAAGGTATATAAACATATTTTTTGTCATGCCATATTTAGTTTTAGATGTCCCAAGTGCTATTTTTCCTTGTGACTGGGGGTAGGAAGAGGATCAGAGAAGTCAGCCAAAAATGTCAAAATAAAAAAAAAAACAACTCACAAAACATCAACAATAAACCTTAAGACCAAACCCACGGAAAACTGAGACCTGATAAATAACATCCACTGCACCAAGAAACTCCTTTTCAGACTGTTATATATTTATCAAACCACTAGAGTGTGAATTTATGAATAAGTCTTATCATCTTTCAGGCAGCAAGCACAATAAAAATTAGAACTACAGAAAATTGTGGGTATTACAAAAGGTTATTTCTATCAATTCATATGTATCTGTAGATGGGAATGTCACAGAAGAAAGTTCTGTATGCCTTTCCAGTCATGCATTCACCCAGAGATGGAGCAGTACTGCATGACGTCATATTTAACATTTAGTTGGACATGGAGCAACATAAATAAACTCTTAACCAAGAAGTTTTATAAATAGTGCATGTAATTTTGAGAGGTGGAGAGATGTAACATTCTGAGCAAACAGTATCATCCCTCCCCAAGGTAGTTCATTTAGTTACCACTCCTCTGCCATTTTTGCTTCTTCCCAGCAAAATACATCTATATTTTATCTCATATCCATCTTGCAGTACCTGAATGTCTCCTGTGTAACAGAAAAGGGAGGCAGCTACAGAAATGCACTGCCATCATTATTTCTGTCATTATTGTTTATTGTGGTCCACATTGCAAGCACCAGTTTTAGAGAGGTCATTTGGGTAAGCAAAGCCTTATTACAACAGAGATGCGCAATCTGGTCTTAGAAATGTTGCATAATATCACAATTATGCTACATCTTGTGCTCACACATAGTGGAAAGGTGCTGCCTGTCCCAAAGAGAATTCTCCTCCAGCAGGTAACAGCAGGGTCTCCACAGCAGCACGTGAGGCAGGACATCAGCGAGTGTGGGGGATGTGTTTGCTGGAGCACTGGGTGCTTCTCTAATAATGCTGGTGATAGATCTTCCATCTTAAAGACAGCACACATGAAAACCCTCCTAGCCAATTGCTTGTGGCTGAGTTTTCAAAAGCCAATGTCTTGAAAGAGGGCCAGTGCACCCAAGTTACAGCCTCCCTAATTAAAAATGTAAACATTCCGAAAAGGGAGCAGGAGTATTTCCAATACACTTTCCTTCACCATAGACCAAATACATGATAAACAGGGAGAAAAAAACCAACCAAACAAAAAACCCAAACCAAACCAAAACAACAACAAAAACAAAAAAACCCCCACCTACCTGAATTTCAGAAAGAAAGAAATATGTCCTAGACTACCTTGAAAGTCACATAGTGGTATCTCATACCTGAAGGGCATGTGAAGGTTCAGTAGATCCCTCAGGGTAAGGGACCTCTGATGGACTCCAGAAAGCCAGATGTATGTCAGGCAGAAGTTGCTGAAGTGTCACATCTAATTAACGGAGAGAGTAATTACAGTCACTTACACTTCTGCTTGAGTCGGAGGAGTAAAAAACAAAAAGCAAGTGTAAAAAACATCTTATCCCTGTGCAGCACATGAGACCTATGGACTGTGTGAGTCAAACAGAAGACAAGAGGTCCTGGCTTTGTAAAAGCTTCTGCAACATGGTAAATTCCAACCTGAGTAAAAGAAATGGGTTTTTTTGCCAAACCAGATATTCCATCAACTCACACCCCTGATACAAGTCACAGATTAGCCATTTTTAGCACTGATTCCCAGTCAAACTGATTCCCTTTCAACTATGCCCAGAGCAAATGTACTTATACACATATACATTTTCATTTACAGGACCTCCCTCAGTTTTCCAGTGTTTCCCAAGTATTGCAGAATAATGTAATAATTATACATTTAACCAACATTTCTCAGTAGCAGGGTGCTTACTAATCTTTGACATCTGGGTATCTATTTTCTCCTTTGGAAAAAATAATCAGTTTTATCTAGTAAAGCTTTACATTGGGCTAATCACTAAAAATTAATAGAAATATATCAGCAAAGCCCTTAAAACACAGTGCGTGGGGTACATTTAAATATATGAAAACTGAAGAAAAGGTAGGAGGCAGAATGGTTTTTCTTTAAAACTCTCTGGTCGTCAGTGACACTGTCATTCAGCACATTTTATTGAGCACATTTTATTGTCCACTTGAATCAAATGAATAGAACAGTGTTTCTGCATAGACAGTGTATTATTACTGAGGCAGACAATAAAATGTTAGTAAAGCATCTGAAGCAGCTCTACACCAAATGAGGATGAGATTTCTTACTTATGAATAAGAAAAATAAAACTTGAATGACCCTCTTTATTATGTAGCAAAACAGAAAGCCAGAGTGGCTCAAATTCTGCATATAGAGCTAACAGAAAATGGATCACTTTTCTAGCACAGCCACAAGAGACCAAGTTTCATCTGAAGATATAAGGTCATTCCTGGTTATGAAGGTAAGATCACTTTTTTGAAGTAGCAGAAATTGACTCATGACAAAACATTACTCATTTTGGCCCAGGTTCTGGTTACAAACATGTCAAACTAATTCTTGAGTCTCTAATAATACATAGCTAAAATCTCATAAGTGGAATAAAACATGATCTTTACTGCACCACAAATGCTGGAAAATATTGATCTAAGAGTCAAGAAATTGTATCAGCAGATTACTCTCAAAAAGACTGGTGCATGAAATTCCCTTATTGTTTATAATATATTTGGCAACTGACACATGTCTTTGAATTTATTTGTAATGGAAGATCTTCATACAACTCTCAGGAAGCACATATGAGAAAAGGACAGTGAACTGCTGAGAAGTTGGTGCCCTTTCCCAAACTAGTTATGTTATCAGCATCTGCCCTGGAGATCCACAAAACAAACTAATTATCAGATAATCTAATCTGCCAGATTTAGATCAAATCTCTAGAAGAACTGATTGCTAATTATAGGTATACACATGTTTATATGTGTATATCTGTATGGAAGATATTTTTAGTTTAACACTATGAATTTAATTAATTTAGCTCTTGAAAAAGCTTTCTTCCTGGAATGGCCAGAAGAGAAAGTACTGTGACAACAGCCATAAATCCACAGCAGAAGGTCTGCTGGGTAAGTAGCACAGGGCACAAGTTGTAATATTTTTCTGTATTTAAAGCATTTAGTTCACTTTGAGTACATGTGTTTATCTTTATGCAAGTCCTGGCCTGCTCAGAGTACTTCAATTCCTGGGTAATGGAAATACCATCAGAAGCCTGAATCTCATCACCTTGTTTCATAAATGAATCACTGGAGCAAAAAGAAGAAAAAACCCAAACCCACTAGGAACAATCCAAACACAAACATAATAACTGAGATTTTATTGGTTTCTGCAAAGTGAAAGCCAAATGCTTCACTGGGGTAAATTCAAAATGCCAGCAAAAATTTACATCCAAAATGTATAGCCTAGGAGTAAAGGGCTAAGACAAAATCCAGGAGTCAGTTTAGGCTGGTGGTAGGTCAGTGTTCCATGTCAGCAACACATCTGGACACATATTTTTCAGTACTTGTGAAGTACTGAGTTCAATTTGTGTGTGATAATTCTACTAAAAGAGATAAGAATTTAAAAAAACTTCCTCATTAAACCTTCTTAAACCTTCCTCATTAAACTTTAAAAGTATACAGAAGAGAATATCACAGATTCTGTTAGCAGATCCATTTGCCATCACATTAAAACATAAGTTCAGAAGGTTCATACTCCATGTTCTGGTTGTAACATCAAATCTTACACAACAGGGCTAAGCCCCTGCTTTCATCAGAAAAGGTCATGTTGAAGCAGTAGCTCAGAAATCCAGGGCAGCCTAACATCTCTTTGCTGACACTAACTAATGGGTCACTATGGAAGAAAGAAAAACCTCTTTATCTTTTCACAAAGATTATAGCCAAGAGAGTGAAATAATTATGAAGGAGGGAAAGCATTTTCACTTTTTAGGCCTGAGAATTTTACAACACAAATTCCATTTAAATTATAGAATGGTTTGGGTTGGAAGAGACTTTAAAAATCATCTTGTTCCAACCTCCTGCCATGGGCAGGGACCACGTTGCTCAAAGGACCATCCAACCTGGACCAGTTATGTTCTTCTGTATTCCTTCCTTCTCCAGTGCATAGCTTTCCAGTGTTGCCTCTGTGACCCTGAAACGTCAAAAAGCAAATATATAATAATGCTGACTCAGACAATTCTTGTTTTTTTTATAGCTTCAGGGAGGCTTACACAGAGTTGATTGCTAGTTACTGCTCCATTTATCCCAGTGTTCTTTGCACAATCAGGTTGCTCAACACCAGACTTCACTCTTGCCAAGCTCGCTGCAGCTGTGTGCATTCTCAGGACAGCACAGGCTCCTGCTGCAAATGCCTGTGGCTTGGCATGAAGGTGGTGGGTGAACCAGCTTCCCAAAGCTCAGCACTTGCTGGATGCCATGGCATGGAGCTGCCAGTGCAGCAATTTCTGGCTGCTCTGGTGTAAGGCAACCAGGAGGGCCAAAAGAGTGTCACAAATTTAGGGTGAGACTCAAGAACTTTATGCTTCTGCCCTTTCTCCTTTATCAGGCTCTGACAGCCCATTAATAACAGCATCAGATAAATTAAATTGTAGAGATTCTGGGACTAATTACCCAACCTTGGGTGTGTAATGCTATTCTAGATGCACCAGAGTGCCCTTGCCCAGTCTCAGCTACAGGCTCAGGAAGGGAAAGGTCTTGCAGGTGGCTGTCACATCTCCAGCTCCCTGCAGGTGTCCTGGATGCCTTAAAGTATTTCTAAGACACACTAGAATCCTATGTTTAGGCATCTGAATCATTCACTGACTGTCAAAGCCAACTATAGCTGATGGAATATATTTCATTAAAACTGCTTTTAATGAAAAATTGTGTTTCTAAGTGAGCTCTTACTCCCTTTATTTTTGCATTTGCACCATGTGCTTTCTGAGGGAAAGGTCAAATTTGAGAGGAAACTGAATGCTGCAAAATGGAAATATTTGTTGGAAATGAGAACTTGTGGTATTTGAATTGTCACTGTAAATTTGCAGATTTCCGTTGGCTAAGAGAAATAGACATTTTTCAAACTGCTCTGTAATGTGTCCTTCCCAGCACTGTCAATGCCAGCAGTGATTGCTGTCTGACAGAAGAGCCTGAGACTGCTGCAACACAAACATTCCTCAACACTGACCCAGATAACCTGTGCTGTTGAACAAATTACACAGGATAACATCATTATCTCCTCATTCCAAGGACTAAAAGTTAGATGTCTATGAAGTTTGGCATCTTTTCCATCTGCAACAGGTGAGGGAAAGAAACAGACCTCTCCAGAAGATAATTTTTTAACTTAAAATAGATACGTCAAATGAGCATGTGAACTATTTCTTTCTACCACCTGCAGAGGAATCTGCTGCTCTCTCTGGGCTGTAAACCCTGCAGAAGTAGCCAGGTTCATAGAATCATAGAATATCCTGAGTTGGAAGGGACCCACAAGGATCATCGACTTCAACTCCTGGCCCTGCACACGACAATCCAAAGAATCCCACCATGTGCCTGAGAGGATCTTATTCTGTCTTTGAACAATGAAGAGGGTGGGTTGTTACCCTAAATCAAAATAATTTAAAATGAATTGTTGATGTTTTATTGTAGGCAAAAGTATAAGGTCTACGTCTATAAATGTAATGCCAGTTGAAATAAATTCAGCCAACACTACTGCCAAATGCAATTGGCATTGTGACTGCCTGCCAATGAGTACATGGCAAGCTTTGGGATACTGGGCAGCAACTTTCAATTGCAGATGGTTGAATCTTTGCCTTCATTGTGGATCTGAGATGCCACAAATGGAATGAAGGAGAAAGAGAAGAAAAGGAAGGGAGGGAGGCAGGGAGGGGAGCAGGAAGGAGGGAGGGCAGGCAGGAAGGCAAGAGGGAAGGAGGGAGGGCAAGAAGGCAGGAGAGAGGGAGGGAGAGAGGGAGAGAGGGAGAGANGAAGGAAGGAAAGGAGGAAGGAAGGAAGGAAGGAAGGAGTCAGTTTCATGGCTGCAGAGAAATTACTAACCTCCAAACTTAAATATTATAATTCTATAATTAATTAATATTAAATATATTAATTTTCATTATAACTTCAGTGACACATATATTTAAAATATTTCCCATCAAGCTCAGAAAATATTTTAACTTCTTGTGCAGGGCTACTTTCCTTCTCAGACACTGCAATTTCTCTGTTTGTATTTCTTACGCCATTTTTCTAATCCACTCAGCCACGTATTTTTAGCTTGATTTGACATTAATTTCCTCCCTGCCCTTTTTGCATATACTTACTCATCTGCACTGACCTTATTTTGACTCTCAGCAAGTGACACACTTATGGCACATGAACACACACCCAGGGCTAGAATGCATTCATATATATTCTCTACATACCTCCAGGCTTCATACTGTCCTTGCTTCTTACCAGAATTCACCACTGAAAAAATATACACCACTACAGCTCAGTGTTCTAGCTATTTAGTCTGTCCTTTGAACCTAGATGTTGTATGGTGCTGTAAAAATATAGTAGGAAGTCTTTAATTTCTAAAACCCATATTTGAGTGTATTCTAACATCATGATGATTACCTTGCATTTTCACTATCTTATTTAAATGTCACAGTCCTTCCGTGCTACAGCTGTTTGTGGCTCTTTGGTATGTGATGCAATGAGGTTATCTTGGCCAACTTGTGACTGGGCTGGACTCCATATCTCAGAAACCACAGCCGTGGTTGGCAGTGTTTACTCCCTAGGTAACTATGTTAGTAAATACTGAATAAATGCGGAAACTAGATCAAGGCTGAGCCTTGCTGGCAGAATGATACAGGAAAAACCAGGCTGCATTTGTCCATGCAGCACCTTTCAGCACATAAAGGACTCTGGCCTCTGGAGCTGACAACCCAGCACCTTTTGCAAGTGGCTAAATAAAAAACCAAAAATGCCTTTGATGTCAGCCCTAAAATTGTGTATCCTGTTGCTAACCTGAGATAAGCACAAGCCCTTTTCATATGTAAGAATGCATGTGATCTGATGGTTTCACATTGCTGCTGTCTATTTTTCTTTTTCCTCTCAAAAATGCCAACAGTGCTGGAAAATCAATATTATAGAACTTGTCTACTGCTTGCTGTGCTCTTGCCAAGACCCCAGACTAGTTCACAGCATGCTGGCTCTTTGTGCCTAACAAGCTCCCCATGTGCTGCAGGACTTGTCAGCCGTGCTGATCTCTGCCTGTGACCAGCTGTGTGTTAACCCAGGTGGATACTGCACCTTCTTCTGCAGAGGGTGAAAAACAGCCTCTTCAGCTGGCGAGATAAAAGGCATTTTTGGAAAATGTGCCCGGTTCTTTGATTCTTTATTTCGGCCTTCCAGAAGCCTTGGACAACTTCCAAGGAGGCTTTGAAGGAGATTTATGTTCCTGAAGAATATTTAGAATTTAGAGTATTTTTTTTTTTTACAATACTAGCTAAAGGCCCCAGATGACAGCAGTATTTGATATAGTTGTCTGGAACATGGGATGAGGAAGGGACAGGCATCTGTCATTGTGAAACTGCTGCTGGTTATTGGTGATGCTTCAGCACAACTCACAAACACGATTCTGGAGAACTCCTGCTACAGGGATGCCACAGATATTTAAGTCTGCAGACTGTGCTTGAAAAGCTCTACAGACATTCATTCACACACCTTCTTGTACACATAGATTTCTAAATTTCACAAGCATATAGTTCCAGAAACACATGATAATTTTATCATGGATGACCATGTAAAGACTCAGGTTAGGTTGTTCTCCCTACTCTCTGTCTCTCTCTCTCATCCATCCATCTATCCACCATTTCTTTCCCTTCCTTTTTGGTCCTGTTATGGACATACCTTCGGCAAAGCCAGCTTGCCTTGGCACATTCAGCTAGTGTATCAGGCAGCTCTGAAGGCCTTTATAAAATATAGCTTTTAAAAAGCCACTGTTAGGGAGATGAGAGCAATCCCACTTTTTCTACAGGTATCCTGTAGACTCCTCTGCTTTGTATAAACTTTCCCAGGTTTTTAATTGCCATATTTAGAGCACTACTGATGTCCCAAAACTAAGTCCAGAACATCTTGTGTCATCTTGGTCTACAGCCAGTGCAATCATGTTGCACAATTTGGCTGGAGAGTTAGCAGACAGAGAGAGACTTGGGAGTGCTGGTGGATGGGAGACTTGACATGAGCCAGCAGTGTGCCCAGGCAGCCAAGAAGGCCAATGGCATCCTGGCCTGCATCAGGAATGGTGTGGCAAGCAGGGCTAGGGAAGTTATCCTTCCCCTGTACTCGGCACTGGTTAGGCCTCACCTTGAGTATTGGGTCCATTTCTGGGCCCCTCACTATAGGAGAGATGTTGAATTACTGGAACATGTCCAGAGAAGGGCAACAAGGATGGTGAAGGGGCTGGAGCACAAGCCCTATGGGGAGCGGTTAAGGGAGCTGGGGTTGTTCAGCCTGGAGAAGAGGAGGCTCGGGGGTGACCTTATTGCTGTCTATAACTACCTGTAGTCAGGCGGGGGTCGGTCTCTTCTCTCAGGTAACTGGCGACAGAACAAGAGGGCACAGTCTCAAGCTCCATCAGGGGAGGTTCAGACTTGATATTAGGAAGAAATTCTACACACAAAGGGTGACCTGCCATTGGAATGGGCTGCCCAGGGAGGTGGTGGAGTCACCGACCCTGGAGATGTTCAAGAGTAGGCTGGATGAGGCACTAGGTACCATGGTTTAGATG
Source organism: Serilophus lunatus (assembly GCA_013399895.1). Lineage (NCBI taxonomy): Eukaryota > Metazoa > Chordata > Aves > Passeriformes > Eurylaimidae > Serilophus > Serilophus lunatus. The sequence continues at coordinate 4,178,684 of VXBA01000855.1, read as the reverse complement.
ATGGGCTGTTAGATTACAGGTTGGACTTGGTGATCTTTAAGGACTCTTCCAACCTTGTTGATACTGTGATATTGTTTTTGAAAAGAGATGATTTTCCCATGATGTTTCATAACAATTGCAGTCAGTCTGAGCAACTGACATTTCTCTGCAGGTCATACCTCTGTCTCCTTTGTCTGCAAAACTATTTGCTGATGAATTTGTTTTGGCAATTTCCAATTCAGATGTGTTTTTGAAATGCCATAAAGTTCTTGGATTGGCACTGATTTACACCAATAGTGGTTATTTACTTTCTCACATATTAGTCTTAACACCCCTCTATTAATATGGATAATATTTCTCACATAACTTTTATTTTTTTGTAAGAACTAAGCTCCTATAATTCTATAGCACCAAACACAGCAGTAGACCTGACTGAAACACAAATTTATACACAAATAATTTCCTACTATATATACATGTGTCATTTGCAATCTCCATCTACTGAAGCCATACCTTCCTCTCTAATGCGCACACTTTATATTCCCAAAGTTTCTGATTTCAGGCTTTCTGATGGTCCTGATCTTTAAGGCATAAAGAGATCCAGCACTTTGCTCTGCTTCAGGCATATGGCTGGACAAAGGCATTTATCTGACTTCAGGGAAAGCTACTTTATTTGATTAAAAACCCCTTTTGTCTTTCTCAATCCAAACTTTGGAGTTCAAGTACAGCAAATTAACTATCTTACAGACAGGGCAAGCACCTCAGCAGGAATTACTGAGAATAAAAAGACTTTCTTTCTGTGTGACAAAACCCAAAGTTGAACGATTTGAAAATTGATTTATTGCTCATCTAGATCACAATGGGTTTCTGATTTCTCCCTTTTCCATTCTTAATATGTCTATTACAGACCCACATACTCCCTTCTGAGTTTCTACGTTTAGTGACAGTGTTGTTTGCAACATATGAGCACAAAAAAACCACAGTTGTCACTAAAGATGACTCTGTAGTAAATAGCTACAAATTCCATCCCATCCAGTTATCATTCTGGAAACTGCAATCACTGCAGACCTTCTAATACAGAAAGCTCTGTCGAAGTCTTTGCAATGAAATACTAATTATAATGAAAATATTGTTATAATGAATATATACGATATATAAATGAATGTAACAGTATTATTTTCCTACAATCCACTTCATCTCTATATAATAAATAGTATTTTTTATTGTGATGCCTTTACTAATTGTTTTTGTTTAATGTTGTGCATTCTCCCAAAGAGGCCCCAACTGGTGATGAAATCACGGCTTCTGGAGTAAGGGGATGCATAATTTTGGCCTCAATCAATGAAGGCAAGCATATGGGCAAAGCCTTGGGGGACCAGGTGCTAAGAGGGCTGGAGCTGGGCTGGCAGCTTTAGCTGGGGACAAGGACATCATCATCCCCCTGTCTGTGCCTGAATGTGTAACAGGGCTGTGGCACAGCCCCTCACTGCTGCTCCGAGCCTGGCTGGGGCATGACCGTGGTGCCAACGGCCCAACACATATTTTAATTATAGAATCATAGAATGTTAAGGGGTTGGACTGGACCTTAAAGACCATCTAGTCCCAATCCCCCTGCCATGGGCAGGGACTCCTCCCACTAGACCAGGTTGCTCCAGGCCTTATCCAGCCTGGCCTTGAGCACTGCCACGTCTGGGTCACCCACAACCTCCCTGCGCAACCTCTTTCAGTTTCTCACCACTCTCACAGTGAAAAACTTCTCATCTCTAATCTAAATGTACTGTCTTTCAATTTGTACCCATTACCCCTTGTCCTATCACTACAGTTCTTGATGAATAGTCCCTCTCCAGCTTCCCTGCAGACCTCTTGATACTGGCAGATCACTACGAGGTCTCTCCACCAAACCCTCTCTTCTTCTGGCTGAACAGCATCAGCTTTCCCAGCCCGTCAGAGAATCACAGAATGAATATGCTGAATTGGAAGGGACTCATCAGGATCATCGTGTCCGACTCCAGAATCACACAATGTTCCTGAGAGCATTGTCCAGACTCTTCTTGAACTCTGGCAGAATTCCCTGGGGAATCTGTTCCAGCGCTCAAACACCCTCTGGGTGAAGAACTTTCCCCGATATCCAACCTAAACCTCCCCGACAGCTTCAGGCCGTTTCCTCGAGTCCGGTCCCTAGTCGGCGAGTGAAGAGATCGGCTCCTGCCCCTTCGCTTCCCTCAGCGAAGATGCTGAAAGACCACAATGAGGTCTCCCTTCAGCCTCCTCCAGGCTGAACAAACCAAGTGACCTCCGCCGCTCCTCATAAGGTTTCCCCTTCAGACCCTTCACCAACTTCGAAGCCTTGCTTTGGACGCTCCCTAACAGCTTAAAGTCTTTTTTTTTTTTTTTTCTTTTTTGTTACTGCGGTGCCCAAAACTGCGCACAGTATTCAAGGTGAAGCGCTCCAGTCCTACCATCAACTTCGTGGCGCTCCTCTGGACTTGCTCCAGCAGCCCCCAGCCCTGGTGCCCTGGTAGCGCCTTTCCGAGGCGGAGCAGCGCGGTGCCCACGGATCCTTCCCGCACATCCCTCCGGGACATCCTTCCCGCACATCCCTCCGGGACATCCTTCCCGCACATCCCTCCGGGACATCCTTCCCGCACATCCCTCC
>VXBA01000855.1:4069562-4176016 GCA_013399895.1 Serilophus lunatus | reverse complement strand
CGAGCCGGGGAGAGGCCGGCGGGGCCGTTCCCAAGGCAGATCTCCTGCCCAGCGGGATCCCCTGCCCGGCGGGGCCGTCCTGGGCCCGCGGCCCCTCCACCGGCCGTGCTGGAAGGGCCGGGCCGGGCCGGGCCGGAGGTGCCGGCGCTGCCCCAAGGTCCGGGGCAGAACCGCCGCGCCCGCTGCGCGGAGAAGGGGGTGGTTTGCTTGTAGCGTTGCCTCGCAGAAGGCAGATGGTTTTTTGGCATCTGCTGCGCGTTGTCGCTTAAATAAATCCTGTGTTTGCCGTGCCCGGGTGTGTGCGCGGTGTCGGGAGTTGTGAGTCGTCCCTGGAGAGCACCTGGGGAGCACTTGCAGGACGGATCTTCTCCTTAGGAGACAGTTAAGTGACTCGGGGTTTTGAAAGAGTCTAGGGTGATAATTTACTTTGCGCAACGCCAGACACCGTGTACTGGCCTCGCAAATCGTATATAATGTGCGCTCACGGCGTGTTGAGGAGCTGGGGCTGAATAATCCGTGCGCCACCGAGGCGGGGAAGCGCAGCTGAGGCTCTGGCAGTGCCAAGGCTGTAGCTTTCAGTGTGGTGTCACAGTTGTGAATGTGCATTCCCAAGAGATGAAGGCTCAGAAGTCGTGTTGGTTCAATATGTGATCTATTCCCATCTGAGAGGAAACTCTCAGTAAAAGACACAACGTCTCCTCTTTCTGCAGGCACAGTAGCCTCCCATTCCAGAAGAATGAGGTGATGTCATCTATAGAGATCTTAGTTTCATTTTCATGAAAGGTAATGCAGTAAATACCTTTGCTGTGCCAGAACATTGTGAGCCCAGGCTTTCCAGGGCACTGAAGAATCTCATGAGCTTTGATCACATTGCTCTGTTCCCCTGTTGCCAGAAGGCCACCGGGTCAATGGAAAAATCTGGAAATGGGATAAAACAAATAACAGTGATATGTGTAGGGTGAGAAACCGCCAGGTGGAAAGTACTGCGTCATTCTAGTTTGGGACACTGAATTACTTTTTATAACCATACACCAATGTGTACCCACCCAGATGCCCTTGCTGTGGCCAGCTGTTTGCCTGGTAATAATAATGTGTTGCTGGTGCCTTGTGTGACTTGCAGCTGCAGGACTTGTTTGTTGGGATGGTGAAGTAACTGGAAACTCATGAGTTTAACTTGTTTTCTTATGCAAGACACAGCTAAGAAGGGATATAACAGTTTGAAAGCCCCCATTAGGCATGATACTCCTGCAGAGTTTGGAATTGGGTGCTACAGCTTCCAATGCCATGCACTGAAGACTCCTGTAAATTCCGAGAATTCCTGTGATCACCTGGAGAGCAAAGCCCTCAGGGACACAGGGGAGACTCTCAGATGGGTAGTGACTTATTTGTGATTCTGTGCTTTCCTTCCTGGAGGCTAAATGTGTTACCCAAGCTCCGGTGCCATGCCATCCAGAGGAGGGGAAAAAAAACCTGGAGCACCTCGTTTTTGCTTGAGGGAAATGTGTTGATGTAGACATCAAGGCTGGCAGTGAGTGTCAGGAAGCAGAACGAGAAGCCAAGACACCTTAGTTGTCCTCTGTGCCCCAAGATATGTCCATGATTATAAGTAACATGGAGAATTTGCTTTATAGAAGAGATTTTGTATTCTTGGAAGATGCTGCTGCTTCCCAAAGCTGCCAGGGGGGATTTACATGTGATCAGAACTTTTTTTGTTGTTTTCTTTTGGGGTTTTTTTCAACCTGTTGGAACTTTTTCTGTGTGGTGGAGAACGCCACAGTGTGGCATCACATCTTCTGTGTGGTTACCTGGAGTGTCCAAACTATCCTGGATGTATTTAAATTCCCTTTTGGCTTTCAATCAGCAAAAGGGAATGCTGAGCCCTCTGCTCTGCGGCTGCATCTTCAGAGAGCTTCCCTGGGATCTGCTGGAGCTGGGGAGGAAGGGGGATGGATGTTCTGGTTTGGCTCCCTGTGTGCCATAAGTAAGAGTTAGCAGAAGCCAGCACCAGTTGGCAGTTTCATATTTAAAAACAATGTCAAGGCTTTTTTTTCTGAAGTTCCAGGTGGCTAAGCTGTCAATCAAAATTGTTGTTACACACAAATGTGACACTGAATCCATGTATAACAAGACTCTTGATGGACAGGTTTTTTTTAAAAAGAGGGGTTGGGGTGAGAACTCTGCTATTCCTGTAGTGCCTGCAGTTACTCACGTTGGACACAGCTCCTTTTCGCTTCACCCTCAGGTGTTTTTGTGCCTGGTTACAATTACAGTTTGTAATAATTTACGGCAGTTTTCACCAAAATTGCGTTACTTTGGCAAATATTCCTTTATATTGAGATTACTTTCCTGGTTTGCTGACTCGTTTGCTCTTACCAGGGGTTACAAAAAGTGCGCTGAGGGGTTGTTGAAATTCTGGCTCCATCCTGAAAATTATTTCTCAGTTTTCACTTTCCAGTTGAGAAATGTTTTCTGATATCTTTTCAAGAAGAGAGATCTATGAACCTCTGTGGCTGATTTGGAGTTAAGGGCTGTGTTTACTTGCTGCTGAATTACATAATCTCCAGTTACTGCTTAAATGAAGGGAGAAAAACAATTTTTTGTTACTACAAAGCAAGCCTTCCTTCCATCTGGTGCCAGTTTAATTTCTTCACCTCCCCACTCTGGTTTCACATTCCTAGCTGTCCCATCCCACGTGTTTCCCCCTCTGTCTCCTAATAGACAAAGCTATTTGTAAAACCTGTTTTCTTTGTAAGGCATTTTTGCAGCTGTGATTGTTTCTGTTCTCAAATGACTAATTGCTGCCTCAGAAAATTCAGAAAAACATAGACCTTTTTTTAACCCAATTTCCAAATAATTTTAGGGAAATGCATGTAACATTTCTTATATCTGCATTTTCAGCCTTTTCTTATTATTTTTCAGGGTGTGGTTATCTCCTAATTGAAGAGAGTCAAAATACTGATTGCAAGTGAATCCTCCTAAGTCAGCCCGTTGGATGTCTCTGAGAACATAAGAAGTCATGGCAGAAAATGATGCAATGCCAACCTTACCAAAAAAATGTGGCCCATATATTTCATCTGTAACCAGTCGTGGCATGAATTTGGTCATTCGTGGTATAGTGCTGTTTTTTATTGGCGTATTTCTTGCACTGGTGTTAAACTTGCTTCAGATCCAGAGAAATGTTACTCTCTTCCCCCCTGACGTGATCACAAGCATCTTCTCCTCAGCTTGGTGGGTACCACCTTGCTGTGGCACAGCATCAGGTAAGTTCAGTCATGAGTGCGTGCCTGGCGTGGAAGTGAAAAAGTGGATAGAGAGGTAGATGGTTACAAAAAAAAACTGTCTGAAAAGTGGGGAAGATATGAATTTCTCTTCCAGCATCACTAGCTGTTTTGAACTGTTAGTATCCTCCTGATCTCCCATGTATACACAAACATACACACGTCCAAAAACTGTTGCTCTGTACTGTTATAACCTTTGCTTTTTCTGCTGGGATAGAGTGCAAGTTTAACAGAATTGAGAAGATGGTGCCACTTATAACCTCGAGGCTTGGTTACGGAAGTGTGCTCTCAGACAGCCCTGAAAATATCCTGACTGGGTGTCAGCACACGTGGTCCAGCTTTCCACTCACTCCTTCTTCCAGTTGAAGGTGCAGCTTTTGCTCCCTGGATCTGGGACCCCTGCTTGTGTCTCTGGAGCTGAGGGAAGGCATGCAGCTCACAGCTGCAAAGGCACAGCGCAGAACAGAACCTCAGATGATGTGAACATGCTCCATTTCTCCCATGACCTCACAGGGAGTTGAGGCTTTTGTGTGTTGAGCTAGTTTAAGTGAGATGTCCATTGTAGGCAGTAAAACAAATATACCTTCCTCCTCTTCCTTCGAGTATCAAGGCATATTCCATGTTACAGGCATGATGGAATTTCACTTTTTACTTTGCTGTGAAATCACTGATCCTGTGGGTCAGTCTCACACTTTACTAAGAGAATATTCTGAGCAGCTTTGCTTTGCTTCTGCTTGGGTAAAACTGTTCATTTAAGGTGGTGTCTTCCTAGAGGTCAGTTTTAATAAGATTGAGAAGCTCATGAATCTGGGTATTAAAGTTTTGCTAATGGTAATATTTTAGCCTGTTTTTTTCCTAGTAGTCTAATTACTTTTTTTTTTAATACCTTCTTGAAATACTACATCCCAGGTGTCATTGAGCAGCTTCATTTGAAAGGAAACCCTCCAAATAGGTTGCAGAATATGTCAGTTGTGTTCTCCAGTAGATATGCGTTTGGCATGTTAATGGCGGCATATGCCTGTTGTCTTAGTCCTCTTCCTTTTGTGTTGCCAAGATCATTGATTAGTTTTTGGTTCATACCCTGCATTTTCTGCATTTTGATTTTAAGCTTTAAACTGGTTGTTTTGACAAATATTTCTAGTAGAGGTTTGATCTTTTATATGCGAAGTAGTGGGGATTGAAATGACACAATTCCAGTTTGCAGCAGCAGCAATGCACAAGGTTTGCAGTGTTCACTGCAGCGTTTGCATCCTTGGCTGTTTGCATCAGGCTGCACCTTGTGCTCTCTTGGGTCATCTGAGAACACTGCAGCTGTGAGTGAGAACTTGTGAAGGGTTGGTCTTGCCTTCATCTCACAAGAAACTCGTGGGCCCTTCTGGATCTGATGGGTTGGTGATTTTGATGGAAAGATTGGATATGTCTTGTATAGTCAGTCACCTGCTAGGCAGTTGCACTGCTTGATTTCAACCTACCTGATTTAAAGATACTACAGCCTTAATTGGCTTTTCCCAGCAGGAGTCACCCCTGTTGAAGTGCTCAGGTTCTTTCTTTTTCATTATCAGTCTTCTCCATTTTCTTTCCTTATCTTCTCTGCTAGCATACATACAGCATACTCCGTGCTAAATGCTGATAATTCACCCATTTTCTTACCATTTGTACTTGCACAGCCTTCCTGGAATTGACATGAACATTTCTTTGCAGTATGGTTTATTATTATGGACAGAATGAAGGTATTTTGCATATTTATAATCGGTGGTGATCGAGGCTGCATTCAGAGAAGTCCTTTCATCCATCACCATTATTAGTCATGAGCTTGGCCCAAGGCCTTTGGCAAGAAAATTGCTCAGGGAGATTTTTTTTCCACTCCAGCTTTACTGATGATTTGTTTTCCCAAATCCTGGAGATCATTTTTCTCTGTGGCAGAATAAAGAGCATTTGTGGTGTTACCCCCAGCAGTGTGCTGGACTGAAGGCACTGGAGTCTGTACTGATGGCTGAGGCTCTGCTGTGCTCCTGCAGCACCAGTCTCACATTAGGCACCATTATTATTCTTTAGTGGGGTTGGTAACAATCTTTTTAGCTGCAGTTGCAGTAGAGAACACGTTTATGAAGAAATATTGAACGAGCATCCCAGTTCCCTGGGGCTGGAAGTCCTGTTTGCTTTCTGTATTCAACAACTACTGTGAGCTCTTGGCTTCCTCTCTTCTGGGTGAGCTTGATAGTAGCACTGAAGAGAAAAACATTATCCAAACAAAACCTCCTTGTAACAACAAAAGAAAAAAACAAAATATTGATGCTATAAACCACATTCTGCATGTACTGCTGTTATGTGTTTGTCTTGCAGTTATTTAAACATGTATGTTTGATATGTGGGATTTTCAGAAGTGCCAACCTGCAAGCTGTTACTGCTCTTTCTGAACTAAATACACATACTGGTGTGGGAGAGAGCTCTGTCTTCCTGTGCTTGGAGTTCAAATTGACTCTGTACTGCTGCTTCTGCCAGGTCACTGCTGCAGTGGGTGAAGATGATGCTGTAGTTTTACGGGGCTTTTTTAAAAGTTAAATTCTTTGGAATTCCTATTCCTTTACAGTGCATGTTTTTGTGCTATTTGTCCTTGAAAGATCTGTTTTCATAGTGACTGTGATTGTCAAAAGTCTGGATAGTCTTTATTTTAGTTAAATGTTGACAGTGCTTTAACTTCTGGGCCTTTTTTCTTTCCTGTCTCCACAGCTGTGATTGGGTTATTGTACCCCTGCATGGACAGACATCTGGGAGAGCCACATAAGTTCAAGAGAGAGTGGTCCAGCGTGATGCGATGTGTAGCAGTCTTTGTGGGAATCAATCATGCCAGTGCTGTATCCTGTGTTCAGATGAAATTGGCAATAACAAATGGGTTTCCATTGAAAAAACATTCATACAGTCAGTCACACAAGTTGTTGTTAAAGATACAACACGCAGCATTTTTGCAAGGGAAATTCAGAATATGTGTTAGTGTCAGACTGTTGTAGCAGTATTGGAGATGATGTCTCATGTCTTTTTGTTCTGAGAAATTTTTTCATTAGAAATGTCTCAATATTGGACTTTGTCTTACTTAGAGTATTTTCTTTTAATAAGGGAAAATATTCATGTGGAAGGTACTACAGAAAGGTGCTTTAAGACATTCCAAGTTGATGTCCTTTTAACACCTCAGCAAGAGGCTGAAGCCCAGTCTCAAGATCATCATTGAAGCACATGCCCTCTGCAAAGAATGGGGAAAACTCAGGACCAGGAATACCCAGGCCTACACAACACAGGGAAGCCTTGTTACCTCATTCTGCAAGTGCTGCCTGCCTCGATGCCAAGAGAGTAGTTCCCATTCCCATGGCTATTCAGTAGAGTCAGTACATTATACTCCTAATTGTGTAGCTGCTCAGATACATCCTCTCACAAGTGTGTTTAGAGCTGGTGTCCCTTCCCTCTGGGGACACACTGTGTGACAGGATGCTTTTCTTGTGCACTGTTGCACCTTACTGGCAGTGCTGTGTGTCCTAGAGGTTTTGTGTAGTCCTATCTGACAGGAAGCATTAGGCAAAACCATTATCTGTTTGTGAAAATTGGGGTCTTGTAAATTAATCAGAAAGAAAGTTGATAATCTCTGAGGTGCTTGTCTCCAGCAGTGTCAGCTCCAACACAGTTCACAAAAACAGTGCTGAGAAGTTTTGATCACCTGCTACTGAATCTTCTCTTTCCCAGGAAGACAGGTCAAGTGACATGAATGATGGGAGAGCAGGCTGAATTCCCACTGAGGTTGCTTGGCCCTTGGATGGGCTTCGTTGTTATTTGGTTTTGTTCCCACCCACTGCTATCCAGTATGGCTGGATGAACTGGAGCTGCCAAATTCACTCCCTTGTCCCTCACAAATCTCAACTCTCCTTGCCAAAGATGCACTAACCTGGCCTGTACTTGTTGAGTGAGCAGGTGCAACTTCACTGCTTTTAAGAAATTCAAGAGAGTTGGCAGCCTCTCTCTGCATGGGTCTGATTATTTACAGCAAACCTTCTGCAGTTCTCTAACAGCTGTTACCCATATTCCAGGACATCAGTAATGTACTGTCTGTATTTCCTCCCTGACAACTCTCCAGACTGCTTTCTCTTCAGCTATTGCAGTTCTGCACGTTGCCATATTTGGTGAGGGTTTTGGTCTTGTTTGACACTTTTTCTGATGCTATTGATTGTTATCCTGTAATTATTTCAGTTAGTTGAGCTTTCTCATTTCCTCTAGGTCTTTCTCCAGATTTGTGTGAGAAGACAGAGCAGTGGTTTTTTATATTGTCATCCCATAAATTTGCTTTCAGGCTTATGAAACTTGGCAGTCTCCTTTTTAATTATCTGTTTTGGACAGAAATAGGGAGGATGACTTAGTGTTTCCAAAACATTTTGGAAGATGTGAAACGCTACAAAGATATCTGGAGTCACTTCACAATTCTTTCACAGAGTTGACAAAACTGGCTTTGGATGTTGATTTATGTGAACACTTTCCAGTAGTTATGTTTTGTTTTACGGAAAACATTAACATTTTAATGTTGAGCTGAATGTGTAAAGTACCGTGTAAATTAAACAAAATTGCAAGTAGATAACAGTGATCATTACCTGATTTTTGTCAAATCTCTGTCACTTGGAGAAGTCTAATGCTAAATTTAAAGATTTTATATCTAGTGTAATAAAGAACCCAGGTGAGGATGAGACATCCTTACTCTGGACAGTAATGTAGACATTATGTGTCTGTATAAAATGCTTGTGTTCTCTGGTAGGTGTAGAGTCTCTTTGCTCTTGTACAGTGACCAGAGCTTAAAACTTGAAGTGTCATAAGTTTTTAGTTTCCTCATATATTGACAACAATTACAAGGTTTGTTTCTTCATACCTGTAGCTGTGTGAGAGCTGATGCAGCTAATGCTGTATTAATGGTATTTTTTAGTGTTGTGCCCAAATATGATAAACAAAATGAAAAAAAAAGTTGCTTTACACTTGTATGTGGTATTTCCAAACTTGTCCTTAACAGCCAACACAGAAGGTGGATTTTGCCAACAATATCCAGTTGTCTCTCACATTAGCAGCCCTGTCAATTGGGCTGTGGTGGACATTTGATAGATCACGAAGTGGTTTTGGACTTGGAGTGGGAATTGCTTTCCTGGCCACGTTGGTATCACAGCTTCTGGTCTACAATGGTGTTTATCAGTAAGTATTTACTCCCTTAAGGTTAAATAATAATGTTCTGAAGCTGTAATATAAAATCAGAGTGACTGAAAGGGTATGATTTTACATGACTTGCAAAGATGTCAGCACCTTATTTTGAGCATAGCATAAGTTGGACTGTTTATGAGAGCTGTTATGTGTGCAAGTGAGAAATCTAGTTGGAAGTTGCTAATTGAAATATAGTTGTTACCTTACCAATAATGTAACATGCTTTTTTCAGTTGAATAAATGCAGCTATAATCAGTAAGAAGCTTCCTTAGTTGTTTGCTTCAAATAATTAAATTTCTACAATACATATCTTTTTGTGTTGAAATGTCCTAATATCTGTGAATTTGCCCTATGATCGGAGGACTCTCTGTGTTGCACAATGTTGAGCTCATGAACGTGTTTTCTTTTCCAGATACACATCTCCTGATTTCCTCTATGTTCGTTCCTGGTTGCCATGTATATTTTTTGCTGGTGGAATAACTATGGGCAATATTGGCAGGCAGCTGGCAATGGTGAGTTTGGAGAGGAGGTTCATTGCCTTCTGGTCAAAGTTCAAATGCAGGTGTCATTTCTTCCTCCATATGTAGCACCCAGCCCTTTGACTTGTGGGACTGCAATAAGGTAGAAATCAGTAATGACTGCTTGTACTGTTATTCAGAGCACACCCCATGCTTTGCTTTTACACTCTCAGTTTGATACCTTTACGTCCTGAGAGGACCAGGCACTGAATAAGAGCTCCCATTTTGAGGAGAAATCAGGCCATCCCCTAAGTCTGACCTGCTCTTTCTGCTGCTCAGGAAGAAAGAAATTGCAGCCGCCAGTGTGTGCACAGAATTTAGGGAGACTAATGTTATCTGGATGGAGTTTTAGAGGAGTTATTTTATCATCCATTTTGTAGAAAAATCACTTTCTTAAGTCTTTTTCATTAATTATGTACATTAATATTATTTTACCAACTTCTGTTTTTCAGTATGAATGCAAAGTCATTGCAGAGAAGTCTCACGAGGACTGAGAGGAAACAACATGCACCTTTTAAACAGGAAAATGTCTGACAAATGACTGTTGGAGGAGCATAAGGAACACTTGACTATGAAATTGCCATAATGCAATTTTTTTCCCCTTCAGTGATATACTTTACTGCAATCTGTGATTGCTGCTTCTATAGAAACTTTGATGTCTGATTTTGATTACTGTGAAGTTACAATAGTATGCAATACATTTGACAATATTGGTTCAATTATAGGATTCTTTTTTCCAAATCTAAGCAGTTTACCATAAATTCCTGTCTGTCCATAATGTTGCAGTGCCAAACCGAACCTTTGCACTACGTTTCTGTAGCTGAAACTTCTTGCTTCACTTTATCTTGAAAGTTTTGAGGAATTTATTCTAAACAGCCTAGTGAAAGACAGGGAGTTCAAATTTAGGAATGAAGATCTCTTTCCATGATGGTAGTCCTTAATATCTGTTTGAATGTTACGGATTACAGATGGGCTTTGATGCAATAAGTAACTGATTTCTGCCTATTAACAGTGTCTCATTCTTCTTACTCACATTACAGGTGAGGAAACAATGCAGGTTATGTGGGTTATTGCTGTAGCAGTTTCATTTGTCTGTGGTACATGCCCAGTATCACGGAAAACAGAAACGGAAACAGAGACTGGAAATTATTTGCTGTTTTCCCCCTAGTACAACCAGTATACATGTTTGTATATGAATTTATGTGATCCATCATCAGATGTGGACAGATTCTGAAACTATTTACATGCACAGTGTGATACAGTTTGGATCATTCTTGTACAGTCCTTGAAGCTGACTTGTGTTGATAGGAAACAAAAACTTAGTCTGTTTTTAATGCAAAACTTAAATCTGCTGAAGTAAATCAGCCACTACCATATAGTGTCATTATAGTGTCATAAACCCCTCCATTACCAATGTTACCCTTGATAGCCCTTGCCTACCACCTGCTCTGTTGGCAGGGATCAGCAGGAGGAGGCCAGGCTGTATTTTAGGTACTGATGTAGCCCTTGTTTCTGTGACTGTGTCCAGACAAGCATAAATGCAATTGTTCTTATAGCAATTTTCTGAGGTAGAGAAATGCTGTAACCCCTGTTTTACAAATGTCTGTGCACGGAAAGCCTGATAGGATGGCGAGCTGAAATAGGCTGTGTGCTAATCAGTTCTCTTAAAGATTTTAGTTTGTGACCCATATTTGGGGGCATACGTGGAATTTCCTCTTGGCTTTGCAGCTCTCTTTTAAGATCGTGAGACAGAAGAACTTGTGCAAGAGGCAGAAAGCAGACTTCAAGAAGACACTGCTAACCTGTGCCTGCAGTGAATTTGGCATGGGATGTCTGCACTTCGTTTTCCCCTTCTGTCTTTGTTGATAATGTTTTAATGTATTTGTTTTCCTTTTTGTCTTGAAGTGCTATTTTTTAAGTCTTCCATGAAAGGTTTTTAAGACATGTTACAGTCACCTAGGGAGGCTGGAGTTGGTCCAAAGAAAAAATAGATGTTTAGACAAGTTTTTATTAATAAGTGTGTGAATGCCTTGTACATGAAGCTTGAACTAGGCAAGTCTTATTTCAATCTGCTTACCTCCAAGTCTGAAAAGTATGGAATGGAGTGGTCACAAAAGGAAAATTTCTTGAATGAGGAATTGTAAAGATAAAAAGCAAGTGAGATACAAAGAGCTTGGTTCTGCAGCTCCATGAAGTTTCATCAGCTTTTCATAGTTCCATGGCAGTTTAGCATCTGCAGCACTGTCACAGGGTAGTGTTTCTGGAAAGCACATACAGAGGTGCTTTGCTTTAAGCAGTGGTAGAACATGTTTAAGTAGATCTCTGACTAGAGATTTTCTCTTAATTAAACCATATGGCAGTAAGAAGCATTTTGTTAATAAAACCAAGAAACTTGGCATGAACAAATAGTGAGTTTCCTTAGGCAGGCTCTGGCAATTTGCTGAGGAAGCTGTTGGGTCCCTCTTACAGTATTTCACCTCATCCACCTTCAACAAATGCCTTCAGCTTGGTGGGCAGCATGATAAGTCTCTCATGAGTTATCAAGGCATGAGGGGCATAAAAATTCAGATGTTTCTTATCCTAACTGTAGAGAAAACATGGTACCTCAGTAGCCAGTGACTGACTTGGTAAACAAGGTGGTTTCATCATGACCAGTGAGTGTATACAACTGGAGATGAGTTGCTTTTTTAATTCACTTGATGGTAGAACTGCTGTTGCCTGCCAATCTCAATACTTAGACAGAAGCAGCCTTGTATATGTTAAAATGTGCAGTATGTGAGAAGTGGTTATTATGCATCCGTGGCACCCACTTTACAGCACTTTGCACTCAGATTCAGCTAAACCTGGTTAGACTGTGCTGTCCACTAACTTTTAAATTTCGTTTTGGAAATTTTAAGCATGTTGTGCAAAGGCAGCAATCATCCAAAATAAATTTGGGTGGAGTCCTTTATTATATGTGTCTTAGTGTGGTTTTTTTTCTTGCTTGACTAACGTCAGTACAGGATCTCATCATGGGTGTCCTCTTGTTTCAAACTGCTGTAATTTTATGTCTGGTGGTGTTCAAACCCTGGAAAAAGTTCATGATGTGAATGCTGACACAGCCTTAACTTTAGTGGTGGGAACATACTGCTACTGTATAGTATGTCATTATAGCATCAGACTCTTAAAAATGTTGTTCAATAGAGAATGAATAAGGTATATATACAACTCTATAAGCACTATAACCTCTTCACCAATTAAGCCCTGTAAGGTCTATGCTGTTTAAATTGGCAAATTGCTGTTAAAAGCAAAATGTGCATTAAATACATTTGCAACCTTGATTGATAGGTTTCTCTTTAAGAAATGATACTGATTTTTAAAATACACTCAGTTGCCTTCTAACAGCAATCACATAATAATTTTGACCACTTGCTGTCATTGGTTGCACACCTGTCTAGAAATACTGAAAAAGAAGCAGACAAGATCCAATCGGCTGTGATTCTATCTTAATTAGCACGCTGAGCAGCCTTGGAAAACCTACCCTTTGGAATCTGCAGTGGGAATAAGTCAGATAACTTCACTCACAGTACAGAAAATTGAGATTTAGATATAAATAGTTGTTATGAATATGAAAAACACCCTATGAACAGCAGAGAAACTCTTAATATATTTATTAATGTTCTGGTCTGGATATGAATTGAATGTTATGGTATTCACGGACTCCGTTGTGCCCACCACACTGTCTCAAAAGATGTGACAAACAGAGGTTTGGAAATGTGTAATGGGAAGGGGGTCCAGGGTGAGGAGAGGGTAGGAAGAGAGGTTCATGGAGGTTTGAGATGCAATCCCACAGCAGGAGACAACCACAACTGAAAGTTGGTGAATGGAAAAATCCCATTTTATGTTGGCAACCTGTGACCCAAAATTCCAAACTCTTGTCAAAATGCAGCATCCTGGGCATGCCAAGTGTCTGACCAGGGAAATTACAGCCAGGGGTAGAAATAACCATAATTTTGGACAGTAAGCACTAAGATTAGCCAAAAGCACCAGTGAAGGTGTTTTGCTGGAAACTTAATCTCTCCATTTCATCTATAGCGTCTCCACAAGAGCATCACCCCGGGGAACGAAAACTTTGGATCCTTCCAGCCAGAGGGTGTCGAATGGAAAGTTGCCTGTTTTGGAGAGAATATTCCAACTGCTGAGCTGCCAGGTTCTCACAAAATGCATTTTGTGCCTCTCTTTATAACAAGGCTGTTGTAAGCAGCTAGGAGGAGAGTAAACCAAGAAATTTTCTTGTGTATCTTCTGTACTTCCCTGCTGCCATCTGGCTGGGAGATGCCATGGGGACCTGTGGGCGTACCTCCAGTCTTCCCTTCTTATCTTTTCACGGTTCCTTGTGTAAGGAAGGAACATAATTTTACCAGCTGCATCACCTGTAACATTTTACATATGTTTTTTACACTTTGGAGCAGTGTTATCAGTAATTCCTAAAGGTAATGGATGAATATAACCTGTGGAAGTGATGTTAAATACAATACTTATGAATGTACGTGCGCAGCCGGGCAGAGGGAATGTGTGTCTCACTGTGGGAATAGCGATCCAATGCTGTTAGTTTTGATGCTGGTACTAAATGCAAAGCATGAGTAATTTTGCAGCTTAATGTTCAGCACTAAACAGTAAATGAAAGGTCAGTCCAACATGTTAACTGTCATGGAATAGTAAACAGTCCTTTAATTGCTTCAGGCAGCCAGCTTGGATTTTGGTATGTCATGTTTTGAGCAGCATGGTCCAGAGCCTTGTTCTGATTACCTTCCCCTGCTCAAATGACAAAGCCTCAAATTAATGGATAAACTTTATTCCTGAGCTTTTCAGGCAGCATAGTGGGAGTTTAAAAAAAAAAAAAAAAAAAGCTGTGCTGGGGAAATGGTAGGGGTCATATCTTGGTCTGATTGGAGCTGTAATCCAGATTGAAATGTAGTTTGGCATTTTCTAGTGGTTTTCCTGTCTTGCTCTTCACTTCTGAAGCACAGAAGTTCAGTAGCTCCTGTTGCACTTTCTCACTTTATTTTTTTAGCCTGCCCAGCATTATAGCAGATAGGAAGCAATATATCTGTGAATAAAAAGGAATATAAGGGGAAAGAGCAGCTACTAATTTCCCTCAGGCCAAGCCAGTTGAGAACTCAGTGTCCACTGTGCCCTGCATATCCATGTCAGACACACAACCTGCAGCATCCCCAGATCGAGGTTCATAGGACTTGCTTTCTGTAGAGGCAGCAGTTCTGCCTCGTCTTTTGCACTTAAAAACCTCTATGCAAGGAGTGATCTGTTTGTACTGTAGCTCTGCAGGGGTAAATGCACAAATTGCACAGCATTTGCAATGGCAAGGTCCACAGGTATAGCCATAACACATGCTTTTTTATGAAATTGTGCCTTTTAAGCAGATTTGGAAAAATATCTGTTGAAAGGTAAATACGTATTTATAAATATGTTGAAGTTTGAATTCACAATGTAATTCTTCTATTTCTATTCTCTGATTGGTTCAGTGTATGCCTTTTAACCAACATTCAGATGTTTAATACTTTTTTGCTAATCAAACCTCGAAGCAAGGTTTGTTTCATGCAGTTACTCAGGGAAAATGTGTGAACTAAAAAGAAAGCTATGAGGAACAGGGCTGCAACTTAATTTACCAGACAGAAATTATGCAAGGTGAGTCTCCAGCATTTTACATAATGTTGCAAGAAAGAAAAGGAAAATAAATTATTGTTCTGATTGCACCATGGTTTTCAAAATGAAGGTAAGGAGAGTCTTGCAGATGCATTTGCATTGACTCGTTCTGATCTCAGCTGTTCTCCAAAGGCATCACTTAATTGGCCATGATCACCAGAACATGTTTTTGCTCATCTGTTTTCCTCTACCCCACCTGTGCCAGTTGTTTCCTCGGTGACTAGAGATGCCCGGAGTAACCCTAGCTATGCCACCAGAGAATTTTTGGGAATATGGCTTTAGCAACTTCTTGCTGAGATTGACACAATCCTTTTGAACTCTGTGAGAAACTGGTAGTCTGGCCCAGTGCACGGGTTGGTAATGGTGAGGTAAAGGGAGGGATGTGACTCCATGTTGTTCAGGTGGGGTGAATGAATGCCTGTAAGGACATTATGTGCATGTGTCAACTCCAAGTTCCAATGAAGGGCAAAGTTGCTCTACAGCCCAAAGCTGCTCTCCAGCCGTCATTTCTTGTCTCGAGTGGTAAGATATGCTATCAGTGTGCCAAAGAGAGAAGAATATGCTTTTTTCCTCCTCCTTACTCTTCCTTTGCACAAATACATAAGAGCCTGAGCTAAGGACTGTTAATCCCGCCCTTGGAGCCAGGGCTATGTATAGGCTGGGTCAGCACTGAAAGACTCTACTGTTTAAAATCAAATGCTTGTTCTGTGCTGCATGTCAAGTACAATCATTGCTGAATGAACTGACATGCAAAGGCAAGTTCTCAGCTGAACTGGCATAACTCCATTGATTTCAGTGGATATGCAGTGTTTCATGCTGGTTGGGAATTTGGCCCACTGTGTTTGAAAGGGATGAAATTGTTTAGACCTCACTTGTTTTCTAATGTGATACAAGTAAATAAAAATCCTATATTGTGGAACAAGTAAGAGCAGCACACTGCAGATTCTGCCTTTCCCTCCTCTTTTTCAGCACTGATGAAAACTGTCATCATCCCGTGTGATTTGCAATGTGTGCTTTTCATATGGGATATCAGCTCTTTGGGAGAATCCGATCTGGCAGAGCAGATTAATAATGATGCAAATACGAAATGTTGGCCACTGATGAGCTTGTTGTCATAAATGCTTGCCATAGTCTTGCCTTTTTTTTTTTTTTTTGTCCAGTATTTTGCTTGTAGGAAATTTAGCTGAGGCTTTGTGTTGGACCTGTGCCTGCTCTGATTAAACTAGGGAGAGAGAAATAATACTGCTTTGTGTGGTTTCAGACTTCTCTTACCAACCAGTTTCCTCAAATCAGTAATCAAGGAAGAAGTGCAGCTGGAATGGTGGTTTGAAGAAGATGAATTGAAGGATCCTGAAGAGTGATATTTCCAAGACATGAATCGATGAAGTGATGTGTCCACTGTGATGGTAGGTGGTATAAGAAATGTTAGACATGTAGTATTATATAAGTAATAAATGTAGAAATGCAGTGTTAAGAAATAATGAAGCTGGTAGAAAGTGACACATACCTATTCCTGGAAATGTTTTTTTTTTTTCCAGGTTTGTTCTGCAGACTTTGATCTTTACACTGGTCCAGGGGATGAACTTCAGGACAGTGACGAGCAGCAAGACGGGGGAGTCACTTGATAAGCTGGGTGGATACAAATGGAAATTCAGTTTAGATGTCAGGTCAAAATGTCTAGTGCGAAGACAAATACCAGTGATATTTGTATAGTACACACACACAGGCTTTTTGATTATTTTTTTTAATGCAAATTTATAAAGAAGAGTCATCTTAAAGTACCAAGGGACAGAGAGAGGTATTATGGGTTGTTTTTGCATTCACATTTAACCTCTGTGGGTCTATACTTGAAGACATGAGGAAGAGTTGTTTTTTCAGATCCACCCACCCATTTAGGGTGCTTTTTTGAACCCCAGCTCCCAGGATTTGCATTGGACCTTTGATGAGAAAACCACTGGGTTTCAGCACTTGGGGTCAGCTCATGAGTGAATGTGGATGGTTGTGTTTCTCCCATAGACTGTGGCTTGACAAATGTTGTCTCTTAATCTGTTCCCAGAAAATATAATAAGCTTAGTTGAAGCAGGTTTCCGAGTACCTTCCTATTTCGTTACAGCACCAATGCAAGGTCAGTGCAAAAGGAAGGCCTCTTCATGTCTGTGGTATTGCTTCTCCTGCCTTCCACTAGTCCCAAAAGTGAGACATCATAACACTGTGCACCAGGTGGCATAGGCCACCAGAAACCCCCAAATTTTCAGGGGAGTTTCAAAGCCATAGGGACAGGATGTTCTCTCTGGCAGCATCTGAATCAGCTTTTCATGGAACACGTATGCTTTGGTGAACTGTAAAACCTTGATAGCTTGTGATTTCTAAGATCACAGTAACTACTGAAACCCAGAGCGATGTGGTGATGTAACTGCTACACAGCAGATTACTAAGGAATGGGACCTAGGAAAGGGATCATGCAATACATCTGATGTCTCTCTTGCACAGCTGCTGTTAAGTGCATGCTGAGATTTCACTGAGGAAGGACATAAACAGGCAACTGACACTTGAATAGACAAAACTTAATGGATTTTATACTCTACCAAATATTGACTGATGTTAAAGGGACTTAACAGGTTGGAAATGCTGCTAGAAAATTGTTCTACTTGAGCTTAGATAAATGGTGCAGAGTACCTATTGTGTGCAATGACGATGAGCAGGTGTTCATCACATTGGCATCTCTTAAATTATTAAAGCCCTTTCATTCTGGTATCTAAAGTTCTTGAAAGCTGACTCTTATAGCCCATTGTACTGTTTCCCTGACACAGTTCACAATATGTTTATCATAAGCACTGTTGCATCTTATTGTTGATTAAAACAGTAACTTCCTACTTAATCTCCCCATGGGAACAAAGTATTTTAGGTATTAGATTTCCTTCACTTCTTCAATATCAGGCTCCTCTTCATCACAATACAATTTTCAGTTAATTCAGCTAACCCTTTGTTATGATTTCTAAAGTAAAAAAGGCTGATTAATGCTCAGGCACAATACCTACTTTTTTTAAAAAAAATACCTACATTTATTCTGATAGCCAGATATAACATCTAAAACATATACCTCTAAACATTTACGTATGTCCTTAGCTTTTAAGATGTCTTTGTCACGTTGATGGGCCTGAAGCCTGACACAAGTTGTAAGATGATGCCTCCTCCATTTCTGGGAGCAGGACATGGGGAGGTTTGAAGCACAGAAGGTCTGGCCCGTAGTGGGATCATAAGGATGGCTGCAAGCAGAAGATGGAGAACCACCTCCTCTCCTTCTCTTCTCTGGTTCAAAGGAAGAGGCCAAAGCTGTACTCAGAGCCAAGTGATAATTGTACAGTTTTGCTTTACAGTTAACTGAATGATGGGGATTAAAAAAAAAAAAAGTTTCTTTTCAGTGCCGCCTTGTCAAAATGCCAAATGCTGCTTGTTTTTGACATTTTCAGCTACTGTTAAATAATAGTCTTGCTTCTGTCACAGCTAATGTTGACTTGAAGGCAGTTGTGCATTTCTTAACTCAAATGCTAAGCAGACAGGCTTGGGTCTTGACAAATATTTTTCCAGGCTTGCCCAAGGCAAGTAAAAATGAGCTTCTAGTTAATAGTTTGTTTTAAAATTCAAATTGCTGAAATAGGCAATTAAAAAAATGACAATTTTCATCAAAATTTGCAAATTAAATGTCTCTTTGCAGTCAGAGCGGGTTCAAGAAACTGCAATAGATAATTGCTATTTGAAATCAGTGAAGTATCCAGCATTTTAGGGCCATGAGGATTGTGGCTGTTCTGCCTTAGTAAACCTTGATTGATTTGGTAAATAAGCATTTCAACTTCTCTCTTTAAAATAAATAAGCAATTTTATTGCTTTATTGCTTACCCCTGTATGGGAGGTAAACAAGCTCTCAAGCAGCAACCCTGTAATATCGTGAGCCCAAGTGCCATCTGTCACCGAGAATTCTGTCCCTTTATGCACAATAGCTTCTTATGGCATTAGGTCCATTGTAGGTTAATTGATTAGCAGAGATCCTCCTTTCAGTTGTTCCTGCTTTTCTTCGCTAAAGGACCGTATCTCTCATCTCCATTTCCTTTTCTCTCTCCCGTATTAGCATACTAATCACACTGAACTCCCACTGCTAAAAAACTCTATCCATTTTATACTGGGGGAGGGGAGGAGGAATAAACCAGCTTTTCCTGAGAGATTTGCGGATGCTGTTTTTGTGGCAGTTAGAAGGGAGGAAAAGAAAAGAAGAAGTGGTGGCAGAGGCGAATAATGCATGGTGTGGGCTCTCGTGTGCCAGTGAAAGCTGAGCCTATAGCACATAAATATTGAACACATTTGAGAAGCGCTATTAAAATAAATATCAAAGACAACGTTGCTCACACATCTGTTTCTCCTCAGATTTTGCCACAGCTCTCTACATTTGTTTTCTCTCCAGCTGTTAACACCTGTCTTTCTGTCGGTGGTAATAATGCAATTTTAGGTGTGATACAGAGCTGACAGTGACATGAAAGAATTCTCTATTTTTGATGTAAGAAATTCTTTTTTCAAGACTAAAAAGGGCTCTGTGAACAAAGATATATCCTTGTGCTAATCCTTCAGAGCAGTATATAGGGGGTTTGTTGTTGTTTTAGGGTGGCTTTTTATCAAAGTACAGAGAGTTGGGCTTGTACCGCACGGCTGAACTTGAACTAGATGAGACACCCTAGAGTGGGCAGCAACTGGTTGCCTTTGTAGTTCTCATTTTATCGCTGACACATATTCAGAAGGCTGTGTGTGCATGGTACTCCTCCCTCCATGTGAGGCTTGGCTTGTTATCTAACCTCTTCAAAAGTGTATGCTGTGCATTGCTTGCTAGAAGAGGACGCACATCCAGTGGTGATGTCTTCTTTATTTACCTCTTAAGTGAGCACAGTATGCACAGGGCTGTCTGAAGAAAGCGCTTTATGCCTTTGCTGTAGCCATCTCAGCAGAAGGATGGTAGGAAACGCTCATCTGTCTTGGCATTGAAGATGATGAGACAGATGCTCAAATAATGTCAACTGAGAGAATCCATTTACCGTGCCTGTTTACTTAATGCAGAAGAAAAAGCTATTTATTCCTTCTGGCTCATAGAAACACATCCCAAGACTCCGGGCAAAGCACTGATGAACCACACTGGAAATATGCCAGATAAGGATGATGTAAAAGCATGTGTTAGCAGCAAACCAACATTTTTCAGCTTAGTTTTCTGGCTGGGGGGCCTCAGGCATGGACTCAAGGCTGTTGAGCCTGTATTTAGTCCTCCATGCCATATTCTCCTGCAAGGCAGCCCATGGGTGAAGAAGCTCCCATCCACTAAGGGACTTTACATTTCTGTCCATAATCTCTACCAGTGAGTCCCAACGAGAAGGATGTGGGTGAACTTTGCAGGACTTTCAACACAGATTTTCTTTGCTGCCTGGGTGAAGCCAAGCTGGTGCTCAGACATATTTGATCAAGAAATGGTGGGATGTGTCTAGAAGGTTCTATATAATAATTTGTGGCCATGTTATTACTTCTTTAATGAATGAAATGGGTCAATTTTCAATAATACTAACTTGCATCAAAATTTACAACCAGGGAACCAGAACTGACCTTTCAAGAAATAGCCCTCAAGGTCAGAAACTACCATTGTTGTCGTCTGTAGAAGGATATGGAAGTATGAGCCATATCACAGCCAGCCTGGCCCTGTCAGCCACCACTTGCAGAGCTTTGCAGATGTCAGTCAAACAGCCAGTTAGGGGAACACGCAGCGCAGCAGCTTTCCCAGGAATGATCCCAATCCATGAGCTGTAATAGTTAATGCAGAGTGGCTGCAGTGTTATAAGCTGCCCTTGGCACAGTGGCTTCGCTTCCCCACCACGATTCCTTATGCAATGCCTGTTTATTCAGGCTTCATACAGGGATGAAACGTTTGACCCATTGTGCAGGAGCGGGTGGAGGGGAGGGATTTCCTAAAGCGCTCTGTGCTGGCTGTGCTCTTCTGCCATTAAAGCAGTGGGGGGATCAGGGCCTCATTGTTTTCCAGCAGGAGAGGATTTGGGCCAAAGCTAAACACTTCAAAAAAGTCCCACCCCAAAGATCTACAGTAATAGAAAATTGAACCCAACTGTAACTCTGGAAAAAAGGAGATGATGTTATATAGCATGAGGCACTCCTTCATGTTTTCAGTTTTCCATGGGGGCTGTATGTGCTTTAGGGAAACCTTTTTATGTGTTCAGTTCACACTGGAACATTTTCCACTGCCTGAGGAAAAATCCTGAGGTGCCAAAATCCACTGTCACTCTCAAGACAACTCTCCCATGTTTTAAGTTCTGTAAGTGCTGGTGGGTATCCACACTGTATTGGAGCTCCTGGTATTTCTGAGAAACTCAAATATTGTGCAAATTACAGCCAGGATGTTCAGGGAGCAGAATGTCCCTCTCTTAGCAGATGGCTGCAGCCCACTATGTCCTATAATCAAAACATAAAATATTACTACTTTTTCATGCAATGTTTGGGAAAACATGCCAAAGTGTAGTTAGATTTCATAGTTTCTTCAATAAGAAATAATTTCTTTGGAAGGTTTGGCTTTGGAATTCTTCTCTTTTTTTCTTTCTTTTTTTTTTTTTTTTTAATTTTAATTGCCAAATAGATCTATCTTCAATCTGCAAGTACAACAGCTCTCTGACTTCAGCACTGTCACAGAGGTAGCCTGTGAAAGACTGTACTTCACTGTAGTGGTGCCCAAGGGTTTAAAAGGTCTTACAAGTGTATTTAGACTGACTGATTTGGCATTGCTTTAGAGGTTTTTGCCCTGGGAATGTTGCAGGGTCTGGCTGGTCTTGGGACAGGATCCTCTAAATTTTGAGTTGGCCTGATGTGACTTTAGCTGCGTGCTGTTCTGCTGGGCGATGCTCCCAGGTGATAAATGGTGCTGCACGCAGAGTGTGCAGAAAAGAGCATCCTTCCTCTTGGAGACAAATTACTTTCTACTTTCTGCAGGCTGCATGGTTATGATTTTTCCCCCCGATGTCATCTGTATTGGATGTAATGTTACATAATGTGCGATTAAAGACCAGTGATGACTAAGAAGGTAAGTGATCAAATATTTTACCCGAGACACGTGTACACATCATTTATCTCACTTTTCTCACAGAAGAAATTAAACCAGTTTCCTTAGCTGTTAGTCCAAGCAAATGAAATCTTGAATTCGATTAAGTGTTGCTCATTCTGCCTCACATTCTACAGGAGATGTTATTTAAATTTTGGGATAACATCAGCCCTTTGAATGGCTCTCAAGTCCCAGTCCATATGGTTGCTCTTGTGGAGCAAAAAAATAAATCACTTGGGTTATTCTAGAAATTGTAATGTCGTGGTAAGGAAGTTCTCATACTTGATACAGAGGTTTACAAAATATTCTCCTATCCTAGATGAGAAAACTCCTGGTTTATGTCATGACAGCACTGATAATTTTACCCACATTATGTCTCTGTTACACTTCCATTCTTATGAATATGTAAGTCCTAAACAGGCTGCTGATAGGAATGATGAGCCATAACAACTGGATGAAGCAAGAAAAACATCAGGAGACATGCCTTGGATAAGAGAAAACAAAACCTTTAGTATAAAAAGTCTTCAGTATAAAATGACTACAAATCTGTCCATGAGCAGGGATGAGGATACTCCAGTCTAACCCCCTCTCTCCCGATTCTATTTGGCTGTTCCTTGTGTTATTTGGAAAAGTGTATATTGGCTTGACATCAACTTATTTCAACATTTATGCCTCAATCTGAGTTTCTCCTTGGTGGGGCATTCCCAAGGTTGCCCAGATATCCTGAAATTTCTTCGTTTCTGTGCCTTGCCCAAGTCTTTGTAAAATTAGCCTCCAATCCAGCATATTTTCCAAATGATGACTGCAGCATGGCTGCCATCCAAGCTCCTCCATAGCCCCAGGTTGTGCAGCAGCTTCTTCACACAGATGAGGTGAAACCCAAGCCAAGCAGCAGGGCATTTAAAAGGAACATCACATCTGATGGTGTTAATTTTTTTAATTTTTTTTTTTTTTTTGGTGCAATGAATTACATATTTCCAGCCAAATTCAGAGCATTCAATTTGCTCATCACAAAAGCCACCAGCACAACTGGCAACCATCACCCTGTCTCTTTTGTAAATAACCCTGCAGCCAAATTCCGGGTGAACAGCGTGTGTGTAAGGCGCTGCAATCCAACTGCAAACCCCACTGTGCCAAGGAGGGAGCTCAACGTGGAAGATAAACAGGACAGGACTTTTAATGCCTATGTAGTAACAAATAAATTAGAAATGGAGTCAGGCCACAGAAGCTGAATAGGAATTGAAAAGTTTCCAGAATTTGGGGATATTTGTGTTCGTTTGAGCTTGCAAAAGTTTCCAAAAACATTGATGTCTAGATTTTTTTTGATTTCTCTAATACGTGCTGGAGCAGGATGTGCAATGAAATACTTTTCCAGCCTTTGCAACACATCCCCTCACAACACTGTCCTATGTATTTTCCCTTCACAAGGCTGACATTTTGATCGTGGTGTGCTAGCAGTGTTTGGTGAGCAGACAGCCCTTGGGCTACAGAGGTGCTCAAAACCCATGTTTTTGCTCCACTATAATTTCATTCTATTCAGGCTGAAGTATGAAGTGTTAAAAACGGCTGTTTCCCTCCTTCCAGTTGCATTCCTGAGGGAAATTTTGGAAGGCAGCCAAAACCAATAGAACGCAGAAACCCTGTAGCAGAGCAGTGCAGTGGAGTCAGCAGGAACAGACTGTGCCGGGAATGCCTGGGGCTGCCAAGGAAGCACAGCACTGGCTGGCCGTGTGGAGAGGAGCAGTAGCACCATTTCCTCTGCCCTCATCACCCTCTCCTGTGGCTCATTTTTTTCATGTCTGTCAAATCACGGGATCACAGTTCTCAGGGGAAGGGGAATCAAAACCCATGGCCCCAAGCCAAGGAATGGCAGGGAAAGGCAGCAAGAGGAAGCAGACGACAGGAAAAGTGTGTCCTCCTCACCTTGACCACAGGCATCCGGAGCAGAGATCCAATCTCCCTCTGCACAACATCTCCTCACTCACCCTAGAAAACATGACCCTTAATGCAGTAGCAGCACACTCTGCTTCAGGGCTAAAATACTCATGAAAGCAAGAAGTGGTCTCGTTCTTACTTATACTAAGAAATTATATCTAGGGTGGAAAAAATGCATAATTTAAAAAAATGCATATACATATAAGAAGATCTTGAAGCAACAAATAACAGTGGTTGAAGACTGAAATGCACAGGCTTAGGAGTTCTGAGCCAAAGGTACACACAAAAATACACTTCAGTGATCGCGTCTTTGACAAGCTTGAACTGTGTGTTAAACAAAAGCCAGAAAAGGTCACCAAGACATTCATGAAAAGGTGTTAGTCAAACAGACATCCTTAACAGGAGGTGGCAAAGCCTGCAGGGTGTCAGCTCAGACAACCAATGTCCATCCCTCCTGCAAAGGATGCTGAGTCTCATTCCCTATTGTGGTGTCCATCAGTACCAAAGGTAATTTGGGCTAAATGAAGGCTATGAGCTATGAACAGGGTCCATATCCAGCTCCTGCTCTGGAAGGCCGCTGTGGACCAGCCTCATGCTGTATAAATAGTTGTCAGACCAGAGGGGAGTGAGGCAGATTTCAGTCAACTTGAAAGGGATTTGGCTGTAACACACGTACCTCACATTTCCACTGGACCAGCCCTGGCCTCCACTGCAGGTGGTGAGATCTCATGTATGTCATCTCTCCTTCCTGCCAGCCCCATACTGATGTCTCAGGTCTCCCAAAGCATCCCCCCTGGCACTAGAAACTTAAGTTTCAGCCACTGAGCTTCACCCTCCGGGCTTTAATTCTTCCACATATGATTTGGCAAACAGTGTCTCATTCAGAGAGCTTTCTGGAGGGTAATTCAGAAGTGGGGAAAGGCTTCATGGGCTGCAGTGCAACTTACCACCCTTAGGAGACCACAACATACACTGATACTAAGAGAAGTTGGATGTTCTGCCAATCAGAAAATGGCAGTAATTCATCTGGATGTAATTGTTCCATTGGTACTATCTGGAATAAAATGGAACGTTATAACTGGGAAAGACATTGCTAGAGCTGTGCCAGAAGAATCTTAGCACAGATGTGGATGAAATTTAATCTAAATATTTTAGGGTCAAGAGTCATATTTTCATGTTTTCTTTCTCACCCGTGTTTTAATTGATCCAGTTCTCCCTGGGACCTGGCCATCAGTTCTGTCTCCCAAAGCCATGCCAGGAGCCAGATTCTGCTTGAGGCATACATGAAATGCCATGAAAACCCCTGCTCCAGCCACTGCACTTTGCAGTATGGAGGCACAATGCTCCTTTCAGTAAATTTCTTAGAGACGTTTCCTCCTTTTTTCTACATGGGAGTGTTTTTACTGTACCATCTCCAAGAAAGCTCTCTTCTGGTTTCGTTTGGCTCTACATTTCCTCAACTATGCAACACATCACCTGCTACAATGTGGGGGTTTTTTTCCATAAAATGGATAGTTGTTTTTTTTCTGGCAAAAGGATCTAGCTGGGTCTGATGAATAAGGATGAAGTCTGCAGCAACAAACTTTTTAATGCTAAAGAGGCAGTGCTTGTGTTTTCAGAGACACCAAGTTGTGACCTGTCCATGGGCAAAATCGGTTGAATGTGGGATGCTCATTGTGCAAAACAGGAGGGCATGTGTTTTTTGAGAGAATGAAAAGACATCTGGTTGAAGCCTTCCAATAAGGTCTCAGTCCTGAAATGAGCTTGGAGCACATAATGAATTTTTAAAGACTTCTAAACTTTAAAAAAAAAAAAAAAAAAAAGAATGCAGGCAACGCATTGCATGATTGCATGCTTTTGTGGCAAGTATCTGCAGCCTGGGCTCCTTCCAGAAGTTCAGGTTTCTTCCTTGGACTATGTGCTAAAAACTAGTGATTATGGAATTTGAGCCACTTTTATCTCATTGATGCAGTTTGTTACTTTATGTATCTGAAATATTCAAAGATAACAAGCCTAGCTTTTCCTGTAGCTTGTCATAATAACAAATGTAATTCTAAACAAATTTATTTCTTTTAAAGAAGTATCTAAATTATATGAGGTTTATATGTTCAATTCAATTGGAACTTCAATTCTATCTGTTATGGAATCTAACTCATTTGTAAAGAAAGAAAGTCCTGAGATTAGATTTTTTTCATCATTAATAAATTCCAGTTTATTTTCAGTCCAAATGTGTTTAATGCCAGCTTGCAGCTACCAGATCTTTCTGTACCTCAGCCTGTTGGCTTAAAGAGCCCTCTGCTGTCCGAATTTCTTCCCCTGATACTATGTGTAGATGATAACTAATCTATTGCCGAGTTTTCATTTTACTAAACCACATGTATTGATCTTTGCACTACAAAGCAGCTTTCTCCAAATATTGATTCATTTCCATGGCTCTTTTTTGGAATCATTTTCAGGCTGCCCATGTGTTTTTTGCTTTGCTTGGTGGGCAGGGAGCCCTAGTCTCTTTCTGTGAAGGCACAGGAGGAGGAGATTGATGGTGGGATGGCACTGGTGGGCTCAACCACTGCCGTCACCCAGAGGTATTTCGGTGTTGTAGCCTTGGTGGTGAGCACTAGTTTGAGACAGGCAAGAGAAAGCAGCGACCTACGCCAAACATCAAGCAGTCACATCCCACTAGCCTCAACTCTGGGTTTGAGGTCAGCTTGAACACATACCACTGTCCCTACCCCAGTTTTATGGAGCCTATGTATGATCACACATGTGTTGGGAGGCTGGAGCACCCCTTGACATTTGACTTCATTGAAAGAACATTCTTTGGAAATGTATTATTTCTGAGAAAAATGGGCTGACTCAGCAGCATAATGTGTTGAATCTCATGAGAATAAAGGAGGGAATCTCAACTGCCTGGCACAGCTCAGCACAGCCCATGGTACTGCTGGTGGGGCATCCCCCAGCCCACTCGCCAAAAGAACTCATTGTGTTTGGGGAGATAAAAACTGAGAGGTTGATAGTATTTGAGCCTTAACATTTCTTCAGGTGTTATTTGTATTTATATGTTTACCATTTCTATATTTTGCCTAAAGAAGAGGCTGAAAATCTTTCAACTATGGCAATTTCCTTGCAGCCTAAAATTTCCCAATCTCTCCTTCTCTGTGTGAGGACAGCGGGTACATAGGCTGTTCAAAGCACTGTCCAGCAGGACTACAGCTAATGAAACCTTTAAATCTGAACAGGAGCGATGAAGGAAAATGGTTGTTCTGAAGAATCAAGCATTTTTTCAGACTAAGCCCTCTGTTCTCCTTTTTAACAGAAGTATGGAAATTGTGAATCCATGTTTTCTGTCATATAATCACTGGGAGGAGTATAAAATAAACAAAGGGGAAGTCATTTATTGTGGGGACTGAAAACTGGTCTAGAGCTCTTTTCATACCTCTTTCAGTAATTACACATGAAAACATCATGCACATAGTATATAATCTGTTAAGCAATCAGATGCTTAGCTTTAATTCTAACCTAGTTTTGAGGGACCTTCAACTGGGAGGCTGAAGGTTGACCTTGGGGGGTTGAGATGTAACCTCCATAGGAATTTGAGGGACCAGCCTGAGGAGTCTCAGCTTAAGTCACCTAAAACTGTAAGTACAGTAAAGGCAAATCCCCCTGAAAAGTGCTCTATGAACCATATGTGCCCTGTGAGTAATGTGGGGTGTGCAGATTATTTAAAATGAACTTTAATAGAGTTGAGATTAGTTTCATCCTCTGTGTGACATCTAACAGTTAGGGTACTCGTTATGCTTGTCTGAATCATTAACTTCCAAACCTGCTAGTTCATCCTCTGGCACAGAGCCATGTGTCACCACTACATGGTGTTCACCGAACACCAGGAACCTGAGCTGTTCAGGTAAAAGTTGTAATTTATTTCGTTTGGTTAGCCTATGCTTAAGCTCGACTGGAATGACACTAGAAAACTCAGAAGATTAGAAAAATGCAGAGAGCCAGCTAAAAGCTCAATAACTTTTAAAAGAATTTCTTCCCACAGTTTTTTTTAACACCCGAGAAACTTCTGCATTTATGTTAGGGTTAGCCAAGGCATATCTGAACTGTAAAACTTTAATATTTTCATGTCAAAAATGATTTTGCTAAAGTTAACTTTCCCCATACTTTGACTTATCAGTTTCAGTCGTGGTGGTGTGCATTTCAGTTGAAGTTTTATTACATTATGTTGGCAGCACATTATGTTTTTTACACATGGATTTGATTGAGAAATGAAACTGGAATAAGAATGAGGTAGCAGCAGCATCTGCTGGGAGACGCAGCTAGTGCCGGTGTCAATCAAGCTGATTGATTAAATATGGTGGCACACATTTTATTAAAACAAAATGCTCTCCCTGAAGAAGACTATTATGCCAATATAATACACAGCTTTCCTAAAGAACATTACAAAAGAGGTGGTCTGTTTGTGACATACAATGCTTGTAAATAACTGGAAAGAACTGAAGAGTTCAAATTACATCGGGCTGCTCATGGAAACAGCTATTTTATTGTTTTGGCATGTGGTAGCTGGTATTGTTGCATTGGCAAGATCAGCACCACTGATGGAAGTTGAATTATTGTGTGGGATCACAAAAGGTTTTACGCACTCACTAACGTTATTAAACAGGTCTGAGGCTTTAAAATGTTCGGTGGCTTGTGACCAGGGTATGACAGGATGGCTCAAGGCTTGAGACAAAGGTAGCACCTGCCCACCCCACGCTGCTGGCATGCTGGAATTCATTTCCAGGCAGTGTCCTGGCTCTCTCACCGTGAGAATGGGTGTTCATGGTGCCGGCCTGAGAAGCAAACTCCTCTGGGATTGGACTGTCATCAAAGGCACAATTACCTGCACTTCCTGATACAAGGTACAAGCATGTTTGCCCTGCCTTCCTCTCATAGAAACCAACAGGATGTGCAGCCCCCCACCCCACGAAATACAGCTGATGGCAAAAGAAACCATTTCATGGTGCATTCTCTGCTGTCCCCAGAGGAAGGTCAATAGAAACAATGAGTCATATTATTTGAGATGTGCTTGGAGGCTGTAGTGACGGAGAATTTAGGACACAATAAATCTTCACAGTGTTTCCCATCCACCTAAAATTATGGCTTCTGCTGAGTGTTTTAAGGAGTCAGTAGTTTTCCACTAGCTTCACTAGGGCCAATGTTTTACCCACTTCCACTCATATTTGACACATTAAGATGAATTATGAAAATTCTTAACCAATGTCGACATTTTACTCACTTTCCTCCAAATGTAGACATTCATAATTTAACACAGGTTTCTGCTTGCTACTTTCATCCTCACTAAATACATCCAAATACCATTTGCTTCAGTAAATACTAGAAATATAAACAAACATCTGCAGCACAGAAGAGTGCTGCATCCTACTCTTCATGAGTTTGATGATTGGGATCAAACAAGTGTACTGTAGGAACACTGTAGGGACAAAGTAAGAGGGTGTTCTGACCATTGATGTTGCTCCTGCCTGCTATCGACTGGGCACCCAAACCGCAATGGAAGGGGAGGGGAAGGAAGCAGTGAGCTCCTGATGGGATAGGCAGTGAACAAAGCAAATAGTAAGGAGAGGGAGACTAAATGGGAAAAGAACAAATTTGAATAGGGAACACCCAGTTCCCAGAGGGAGAAAAGGGAAAAGTAAAGATTGTACATGGCAGAAACTATTATCTGATTTCAGAAAAGGGCAAAATGCAATTGTGGTGGTCACACTATAACAGCATGTATGTAATAGCATAGGGGAGAAGCATACAAAACATTAGGTTTTAATTAATTCTCTTTTCATTTTTATTGTTGGACTTTTTCATGGTAACACCCATGGATATCCTCTTCTAGTCTTGGAGCAATTCCTCATCCTGTTTTATTTCATTAGGACAACACAGCCTACTCACTGCCCCTTGATGTCACAGCACCCTCAAACCTTTATTTGCTCCCCAAGCACCCTGATACTCTTTGGCCATCTAATTCAGGGAAATACTTAAGTGGGTGCTAGAATTAAAACCAAGTTCAGCAGAGAATCTCAGCATATTTAACATGACGGCCTCAAAACAACCTGAGTACAGATGGCTTAGACAATATCTGTGTTGAATTTTTAATGGCAGACTCAGAACTATTTTTATGATCCTCCTGTTATTTCTCCTGAGAGATCTTTTCTTAGAAATCTAAGTAGAAAATAATAATGAGGAAAAAAAACCCTTGCTAGGCAACCTCTTCAATATGCAGATGGTTTCTGCAGTGACACTTCTGTTGAGGCTAATCTTTCAGGATTGAGATATTTTCAGAAACATCCATTTGTGGTTTATTTTTTCTTTACTCACAAAGACACAGCTTTGTATACAAATCTCTTCTCCATCCCCACCCGCTTATTTCGTGGCTTCCAGGCTTGCTAACAACTTTTTGCATGAGCAGACGTCTCCGTTGTACTTTGCAGACCTCAGGAATGTACATAATGATGGTATTTGTACTGATGCATACTTCTGCCTTCAGCTTTCATTCCACCAGGGAGTTCATTGGCTTTTGTAAAGGTTCACTACCACCTGCATTGTCTTAATTAGCAAACTTATCCCAGTGTAGAATTGCTCTGAAGAGCATCAGAGCTCTGATCTTACTGTTTTACAATGGGAGATGGTGCATTTTCTATTATCCTCTCAAAAAGAGTCACTGAGGTCATTCTGAGCACATCAGTCTTTGGCAGGTGACTGTCCCATTTTTTCTTCTAAGTTTGTCTCCTTTCATACCCATTAATCTTCTGTACTCCCCACCTTTGCAGGAGCTTCTCCATTTAGTTTCCTTGCTGCTTGGGTGCCCCTGGGCTGGAAGACTTTCTGGTTTGTGGTGCTTATATTGTCATCCTGATGGAGAAACCCAAAGGCAACATAATCTCTGGATTTATGGTTAATGTGCAAAGACAGGACAGTGATGTGGGCTTGGGGGAAAAGCCTCAGGTTTGCTATACAAGCAGAAGGAAGGATGGTCACTTCAGACTTCAGTAAGCATTTGAATTAAAGATAATGCAGTGACACCACCCCTTCTGATATTCCCTGACAGTGCAAAAACTAAGATTGACATAAGAATTTGATTTCATGCTAAAATCCCAGACTGCACAGCAGTTCAAGAGCACTGGGTATCTTGTGCAGGTGTACTTGCAGTAACCCCCAGGAGCAGCCTGGGCAGGAGAAATTCCTGTAGCCATGAGAAACAAGCATCAATATTTAAGTAGCCTAAAGTGAAATATAACAGCTCCTAAAACATTCAAGAGCAGACTAAACATTGCTGAAGAAGTGAAAATACATGAAATATTATCAAGCCTTTTCTTTAAATCTTCATGAATCTGCCAGTTTTACTACCAGAGATTCCTAGTTAAAATTGTTAACTCAAAATGCTTGTTAAAAGCAACTGAAGTGCATAATAGGACTTTGATGCACATTTTGACACACCTGCAAACGTTGGTGTGAAAGGACTTTAACTTGTGGGTAACTATGTGTAGCCCTAAGAGAAATATTTTGCATAGTGGCTCCATGAGATTTTAATATCTTGATAGCTATTGAAGGTTCATAATATGTATTAAAACATAACTAAAATGCAGTGCTTAGGCTTTCACACAGCACAAGAAGCTGATCTGTGTTTAGTGAAGTAGATAACATCTGTTCTGGGGACCCTGAGCTGAGACACAGCATCAAACTGGGAGCTACTGACTACTGCACAGTTAGGATTTTGAAGATTACTGCCTGGATAAAACTCATTGTTAGGTGTAAACCTTTATAAGACTATTTAGCAGTTGAGTACTTGATCACCATGTCATAAGTGCTTTTGCTGGGCATAATGTATATCAGTTTCTCTTTTTGCTTTTCAGAACTCAAAATCCATTTCTTGATAAGGAAAATGCATGTGAACAACGCAATAGAAGGAAGACCAGCTGGAGCTCTGCTTTGTGGTTAGTTATATTTTGGAATCCTAAGTAGCTGTTTGCCTATGTCTATATTCATTAGACAGGGATTTAAAGCAAAAAGTACACCATTCATTATTGTTACTGCAGCACAGACCTCTGCAGCCAGCCCTATCAAATAATGCAAACCAAGTGAACAAACAACCAACATAATTTACTGTCAGCTTCTGTAAAAACCCGGAAAAAAATCTCAGCAGTCCGAAATATTGCGTGTGGTTTTAACAACGTTGTCCACAGTGCATGAAATGCAATATTTTGGGGGTAGTAATTGCCGTTATTTAAACCTCAGAAAGCTGCAGATTTATATTTGTTCAGTTTCCCCTTAAGCTGGATAATAAATCTGTACAGCTTCTTCTGGGTTTTTTGGGGTTTATTTTTTTTGTCTCTTTTTTTTTTTTAAAGACTTCTGAGATGATAATATCTGCCTATACTGCTATATGTTTGTTTTTTTCTTTTGCTTTTAAAAACCACAGGAAAGATTTAACTGCTGAGTTGTTCTGTATGGAGCAAATTCCGTTCTTAGATATCCCATATGTACTGAAGATAGCACCACAGATACATATGCAGAAACCAGCAGTCAATTTTGACTCAGAAGATAATACACCAACTGTGTATTAAGTTTAATGTAGATTAATGCGACTTGCTTTCCTTTGCATGTATGTACACAGGTACAAATAATTAAGATTAATTCCACTGGATATAATGGCCTTCACTGTGCATGGTGCCATAAAATTCTTTTTTAATAGCTGTTAATTGGATGTATTTGCTTTGATGGTGAAGTCCTGATTAGTCTTGTTGCCCTGCAACCCCTTCCCCCTCCCTTTGCTCACTTTTGTGCTTAGGAAAAGATTTATAATAAGGGCATCACAGCTATGCAGTTTATTAGCAAAAAAATCAATATAAGTATCTGTTTACCTGTATTAGACCTTCAGCTAAAGAGGGGTGCTGTGCACAGTATTTGAAAAGTAAAGATGATGCATGTTTTCATTTCTTCTTCTTTCACCTATGCAGTGTTTTTACTGGTAATAATTCAGATTTCTTACTTAATTGGTTTTGGTTGTTGTTTGTTGGTTTGTTGTTTTTTTTTTTAATTTCCTTTCTTTCTTTGGCTTCTGCATTGAACCTGTGGAGTTTCTTGGTGGTAACAGTGGAACCTTGGTACCTTCAGCAAGCTCCAGCTCCAGGATGTGAGGCATACAGCTGAAGTTAGGAATTGCTTCCATACAATGACTCCATGTGTTTTTTTTCTGGAAAACGGTCAGTAATTATTTTGTCTTCTCTATTCTCTGACATACAGTAATCCTAAACATGAAGGACAGGGGCTTCTGGATGTGCAAATCAGAACATCTTCACTGAAATCTAGGTAAGCATTTGATTTGTGCTGAAGTTCTGGCCCCAGTTTTTTAAATAGTGCATGTTGAGCAAGAGTACTTTGCGTTTGCTATCTCCCAGGAGCACAGCTCTGTTTATGGAATTAATGAGTGATGTTATACAAAGGAAGATGTTAAAGGTGCAGCTGCAGCCTAAGCCCATGTGCCAGGGCTGGGGTCCTGGGAGCAGCTCCCCCACTGTCACCTTGGCACCAACGTGTATGGAATCGCAGGCAATTTTCCTGGGGCACCAGCCCAGAAGCGTGTTTAGCTGGGGCAAATTTTTCTGCCTGGAGCCATTTTATGTACCTGAGCCCAGGCAATCAGGAGCTGTGACAAAGCCAGGCCTGCCCCCAGGAATTCTTCACTATGGATTTCTGCTCCAAAGACTTGACTTCACTAACACATGGTCTCTTTCCTTCTCCTCCTGCCTCTTCCCATCTGCCCAGAGCCACTTGGCACTGCTAGGACACGGTCACATATAGAAAGGAGAACCCTACTTTGGGGTTGTTTGCACTTTAAAAAATATGTTCTCCCTCAAGGAATACTTGAATTAAATGTCTGTGGGGTCCGGTCTACTGCCAGGAAAGCTTTGGTAGGACCTTGTCCAGCTGAGGACGGGCTTCTGCCTTCCTCCTCCTCTGCCCCGTGTTTGGTGAGTCAGCGCACTCCAGCAGCCAAATGGGATTCTTAAAAATGTATAGGTTATAAATGACCAACCTGATTAAAAATTACTGCATCAAGCACTCCAGAGAGGACAGGCTAGCATGGCTAGTTGCATAAATCACTGCTATTTATGTCTTTTAATTAGGAAAATTGCCACACCAAGCAGGTTTTAGAAGATGTCTTCTGACAGATCCTCAGGGCTCCCTCTGATTTTATCTCTGCATCCAAGTCTGCTGCTTATATTATTTGGATATCTTACTGCAGCCAGGGGAAGTCCAGACAGGGCCAATTCCTAAAGTGTTTAAATCTGAGAAGCCCCATCATGATGCCCAATTACACCATCATCTGAGGATTTGATTGATTTGGAGACTGAAAGAGCAGGTCTTTTATGAGATTAATAATCTACGGAACATTAATATGTAATTCTTCCCCCTCCTCCAAAAAGAAAGAAGACTGCATAATAATGGCAATTATAGGAGAAGTTAAAAAAAGGGCCATTTATTTGGAACCATTTAAACATGCTTTGCAATTATACATTTATTGTCAGTATAAAATGAACAGTTCAGAAAAAGCTGGGTGCATATAAGCAGAAGCAATTAAGAAAGGTGTTTATTTTACTGAGACCTCACCATTTCATTTTCAGAAGTTTGTAGTTTGAGTTTGTAGTTGTTTTATTCATGCTTTTAATTACAGTCCATTTCCAAACTTGGCTGTATCTGCCCTAGGTGTGGCTATATTTCCATGCACTTCTGCCTCAAGTCTCCTCTAACAAGGGAAGGGTTAAAACTAATATTTGTGGATAAAGAGGTAAACATATTTACATTCAGTTTTTCACACTTTATGCATATGTCATGCAGTGAATAGTTTTAGAGGTATGTTTGTACTATCCAGAATTTTTACAGTCTGCAGGACACAAAATCTCTATAAAGTGACTTATTGAAATAGAAGCAGATTGGTAAAACCGTTTCTCTCTTATGAACTGTGAAGAATGATCCTCTAAATGAAATCAGGAAGGAACTGGACAGAATCTTGTTTAATGGTGTGACAAAATGAATCACAACTATTCCAAGCATCCATCACTGCTAAAAGGGGACCACAAATGATCTGTGAACTACTATATATTGATTACTCATGTACTACAAGTGTCGGATTTAATGTTCACACACCATGGAAAGGCGGCAGGGACAGATGGTGCCTTAACTCTTCTTTGATAGATTTTAATGGTGAAATATTGATTTCTATCTGGCCAAGGCCTGTTGTTAGGGGCCAAAGTCATTTGTTGGGTATAGCTGGACACCCAGTCTGCTAGGGGTAATCAATCATTTTTGGCAAGGCAGGTGAAATTCTGAAGAGAAGCACCTTGGGTTCCCAAACTGTATCAAGATGAGGCTGAGACCAACATTTGCGCATGCACGCCCCCTCCTCCCACCACGCACGCATACAAAAAAGACTCCATGAAATTGTGCTTGTAAAGAATTATTAATGATAAGACATGTTTACTGAGGAGAGTCACAGCGAATCACAGCTGACATGAAATAGTCTGGGAGCCTCGGAGGGAAAATGAGCTTCTCGCTAAAAGGGACTATATTTTATTTAAACATCCGTCTAGGGCTGAAAACTCAGGTAATCTGTTGTGTTACAAGCCACTGGCTGTTCTTGCCATCCAGAGAGATAACAGTGAGGAGCTAATAGGAACACATCAATCACAATCAGGCTGCAATTCCACCGGTGTCTCCTCTTCCCGGCTCCTTTTTAAGCTCCTTAATAACGATGATAACATAGTTCTGGGCTTGTGAGAGGGTTTCTTCCCTTCGAGGGTCATATTCATAAAGCGAACGGCTTGCAAAGTCAGCATCTGACTCCTCTGGAAAGCGGGGTGTGAGCAGAGAGAAGAGGGTTGCGGGTGGGAGGGATGGGGGGGCAGGAGAGGGTGGATTTCCCCCCGGCAATAAATCCATGTACGCCCCTCTTTCCCCTGACAGCCTTCCCAGGAGACGATTCCTGTTTGGAAGCAGGCAGGAAAAGGTAGCCTCTGCCCAGATGTGCCCCAGATGTGGGAACCAGTTGAGGCTGATTTTTCGTTTAGATTATCTTGCTTACCTAATGATTTTTGCTTCACTGCTCAGCTCGATTGTGTTCACTAGGACGGCAGGCTATTAAAATGTCAAGGCGCATTGAATTGTTGTTATCAAGGAAAGAGACCTTTCCAATCAGCCCGTGTTACCCGGGTTGCATAAAGGCGAAGGAAGGGATTGGAGGAGGAAGAATACCTTCCTCATCCTGGGGAGGTGGAGAGAGATGCCATGGGGGGGGGTGTGTGCGTGTGTGTGTTTCTGTGACTATGTGAAAGTGCAGCAGATGTGTGAGTGTGCCTGCTGCAGTGCGGTGTGGTAATTAAAATGCCATCTTTTATAACAGGTATTAGACATTTCTCTCATTTGTATTTACAGGGAGAGATGAAACTTCTCCCCGTTGTGCTTTTCACTGCAATCCTTATAAAGAAAATACTGGGAGGAGGAAACTTGTGCAGTTGAATCGCTGGCCACGCATACTAAGGAGCTGCTGGGCTGGGCTGAAGGAGAAAAACAAAGGCAAATGCCTTCCTCATGTCTACACCTGCCTTAAGGCTTGATAAGAAAATAAGTTCACTGACCTACTGGGAAAAACACTGGAGATTGTCCGGTATCACAATATTGAACAACTGGTGACAGGATGATACAAACCCAGCACATGTGGAGACACAAAAATCCCTTAACTCTCGTCACCACTACCACCTTGCTCATATAATTGCAGAAGAGTTTATTACACAGAGGCACATCAGATATTGCCACAGATTGATTTTTTTCCTTCTTCTCCTGTAAACCATACAGTACATCATATTGGTTGGGAAAAAATATATTCTTTGGATTTACTTCTCTTTGTTTAAATCATCTCACAAATATTTTGCTTTTTGCCTGTCATTTCTCTTTCATTTTCATTTAAAAAAGATGGCTTTGTTTTTGCTTGTGTACAGGTTTGTAGAATAATGACATCTATCCTGTCCCCCATGCATCAAGCATCATTGATTGGCCCGAACATCATTGTCACTACTGGGTGTTCATCTTCACACTTGCTGCTGGCAGGTCCCTCATCTACTTTCTGTCTCACATATGCCCCTCTCTACAGCCACACTCTCACTCACAACAGGCATGCCCACTTTCTCTTTTTGCCTAATATTCATTTCTCCTGGCATGTTTTTACTCTGCATCTCCTCCTCACAGGCTCTCATTTCTCTCCCTCTGGCCTTGTGCTGATGTGCTAGTCCATGGGCACAAACTGCAGCCGATTGCTCAATTCTGCAGCAATTTCCAGCTTGATCTGTGTTAAAAAGTCGGGAAAAAACTAATCCTTCCATCTTTTTCCACATTGTCTACACTGATCCATGAAAGTTTCTCTCATAAGATTTGATTCCTCTACATATTAAGGCACAGGAAGGAAAAAACACTGAAGGTACTACAGGAGTCTTTGGTAGTCCTGCATGTGGCTCTGGAGAAGAGAAGGGGTACACAGCACTCCTGTCCCCCCATGTTGTTGCTCCAGCTGGCCTTAATTTTTGCCCTGCCTTACATTTCCACTCTCCTGCCTGTCTTGGATCTTGTCTCTATGGAAAAATGCACATGAGGCTGGGATGTGAATTAGTAGCACATTCCTGCAGGGAATATTGCAGGTGCAGTGAGGACTTGTGTGCACAAGAATGTTACTGTGGAGCCAGACAAGGTGTAAATCTCCCATGTTGTGGCATCAGCTCCCCAACACATGGGGTCTGCATGGCCCACCACACTCAGCCAGGGTGTACACACCCAGTGCTCACATGCACTCATGGCATTTGTGCTTTTCAACCAAGGACAGCCTAGACATTAATTGCTGGTGTGCATCATCCCATACCTGTGCTGCTGACAAATCATGGTAAATTTATTCTTGAAAGCTGCTTGAGAGGTAAGAAAGCAGTATTATTCCTTTACAGAACGGAAACTGAGGTGTGAAGGCTTATGAAATGCCCCAGGCCTTCAGATACTGGGATCCAAAGTGACTTGCCCGAGGACATAATAAAGTGTATAGCAGACAGTAGAAACTGGCTCCCAGTCCCTGAGCACTGTACCCTGATTATTAGTACTCTACTTAGTAGACTAGCTTTCTTTCCTCCTTCTTATCTCCTTACTGTTCCTCCATGTTTTTCTTGCAAACCAAAGCTTCCTCAAACATCTGTATTTGGCTCCACATTGACAGCTGTGACAGCCCAGTCAGAGAAGTGAGGCTCCTCCACTCACTCATGAAGTCAAACAGAGTGATCTTTGTTGGGGCTCAGGTGTGGGACCCCCTCATAGCCCCACACCAGGTGTCAGCCTGACTCTGCTCACAGCTACAGTAAGTCACCAGACTGTGGAGGAAGTTAGAGAGGATGACATTCAACATCCTTCTGGGCTCTGCAGTGATACTGATCAAGCTTATTCGGGAATGAACAAAGTGTGACAATGCTTAGCCTGCAGGAGAGAAGTGTGAGCACTGATAGGAAGCTCATAGTCAGTTGGATTAAAAAATACATGTCCAAACAACATATTCAGGATATAAACACAGGCTGGAACATTCTACTTGGAGGACATAGATTGACCCAGAACGGCAAAAGAAGGTAAGGAGAGCAGCACGACTGAGGCCAAGTAACCTGGAAATGGTCACAGTTACAGATCTAGGCAAGGAGCAGTATCAAAGTTGGATGTCAGTCACAGTATCTGAGAACATGAATAGCTTGTACCTACTTTTTGAGGCTTCAGTCTGTACACAGACCCTAATTCCACAGCATGCCCTTCCAGGGCTGTCTGGGGTAAAAGGCTTGTTTTCCTTTCCGAGACACAAAGCCTTCTCTGTATAGGGCAGGATGAAATGGATGGTAACAGAGATGGTATAGACTCACAGTACCTTTTGATGAAGTGCACTACTGGACTTACCTGCTACCTAAGATCCCCAGTCTTTCCAGTGTAGCAGCCATTTGCTGCTCCTGCTGCTCCCCCAACTTGCCATCCTTGAACTTCAGTGCAAAATGATCAACCTTCAAGAGGATCTAAGTTTCAGTGCAAAAACCTAATTTCAGACATCTAAGACCTGCCTCCGCACCTGGCATTTAGTTCAAGAAAAAGCCCTTAGTACTGTTAGTACTAAGTACTAAGTAATTAGTACTATTACATTTAAATGTAAGTTTAGTGGGATCAGGAGAACTGTTTCCTGAACTGCACCAAAAACCCTATTAAGAACTTAAGGCTGGTATATATATCAATCATGCCAGCATAAAACGTGTCAAAGGTTGTCCCCCAAGCAAGCCCTGTAACTCATAGAAAACTCAGCTGAAGTTAGCTCAGTTAAAATAAGTCTGAAAGACTTTGAAAAGTTCCTTATGATGTCTTGCGATACCGTGTGATAACCTTATAATCAGGTTTAAAGCTTTATTTTCTTTGGTTTAAGAACTTATCTTCTTCTCTGGCTGCATCTCTTGCCTCCCCAGGTGAACTTCCTTGGAGCAGTGGAGCAATCACTGATGTTTGGAGAGGGTCAGTCAAACCCCAAGCCAACAAGCCTGGCCATGGTGTACCCTCTCCATTTGAATTAATCTCTTTCTCTGAGGACTTCCAGAACCTTACAATAAATCCCTCAGTTGGCACCATCAAAGACATGACAGAGAGGGCAGAAACATGGGAGGTGCATTGAAATAGGCAGTTCAATCAAACCGGTTTTGAGGAAGATGTGACACGGTCCTGCTGTGTTTGAAGCCAGGCAGCAGCTACCTCAGCCTGAGGGCAGAATCATTCCTGTGACAGTGACCAAAGACAGCCACAGAGCAGCTGCCAGATATGCCAGAGACGTCCTCTCCTGGCAGGTCCTGGTTCCTAAACACTCAGCACACGGAGGAAGCCCAGTGTCAGCCAGGGCTGACTTCATATGGGTGTGGATAAAGGTGAGCAGGCTCAGTTGGCAAACAGCTGTCTGTTATCACCCGGCTCTGGCCAGCCTTGGCTCAGTGGTTCAAGGGTTCCTGCTACCATTCCCAATCCATACCCACTGTCACCCTCAATGTGTCAAGGGGAAAATACATCTCAAGCATAGTTAAAATTTGTAGCTCTGGACTCCTCAAAGCAAGCACTGGAACCAAGGCCAAGCCACAACTAAGCCATGTCCATTTTTTTTGCATATCACAGATTTATTTGCTAGAAAAGGACCAGTGTAGGACAGGGAAGCAGAGGGCATGGCTGTTATTTGCAGTGGAGCACCTTGAAGAAACTAAACTAGTGCTCAAAGCAGAATAATTGATGCAGCAGGAGGCTGTACCCATGCTAATAGTTTTTGCTGAGATGAAGCTTATTAACATGTGCACTGGTGCATCTGTATTGCCTCTGGGACTCAAACTCAGCATGGTTCTCTGCTGTGCTGCATAGAGGTTTTACCTTCCTCTGACCTTGCTCAGACTCCTTTGTCCTGTTCTGCTGTGCTCTGAGTTAACCTTTTGTCTGCCTAGGCTTACAGCCTGTATTTTAAATCCAGGCCAATTTTTTCAAGTTTCTTCTACAGTAAAGGTTTTAGTTGTGCTGGAAATAATTTGTGTCCCATTGTTATGATGCTTCAGGTTTGAGGAAAGTTTGTTGTGCAGTGCATGCTTAAAATAATCAGCCAATCTGTGTGCTACACATTTACTCCACATCAGTTCACAGACTGAATACCTGTTTGAGAGAGAGAAAACAGAAATTAAGC
This sequence comes from Serilophus lunatus, assembly GCA_013399895.1. Lineage (NCBI taxonomy): Eukaryota > Metazoa > Chordata > Aves > Passeriformes > Eurylaimidae > Serilophus > Serilophus lunatus. Next base: position 4,135,426 of record VXBA01000855.1, on the reverse strand, counting down.
TGTGCTTTTAGAATCCAGACTATGCCCTTACTTCATCTCTTAGAGGAACAGAAATTTAACTTTTGGGGACGAATATGAAATAGGCTGGAAGAGAAGATGTGGTCTCTGCATCTGATCTTTGCTGAAATGCAAGGCAAACAAACCTCTGCTGTTTGATTTACTGCTGATAGGACAGTTTAGGTGGAGCATGCCAGTTTTATCATTGATTGTGAAGACCATAACAAAGTCTAAGTGAGGTATGTGGCACACCCAACTTATCACTCTGTGCCAAAGAGCCCTGCATCTAGCTGCATGAAAAACTTTGCTTACATAGTTCAGGTTATAACCCATCCATGGCTTCCTCCACCACATAGACCATGCAACCAGAACAAGAACAAGCCCCAGCAAACACAGGTAGGTTTTAGTAGTGTTTTGCTAACAGTGCCAACCATCCCAATCCGCAAGTTTCATCTTGAAATGCCCTCTACTGTAGTTAGTGGTTGTCCCAGCCCAAGGCCTATTTTCAACAATGTTGTGCACCAAAACTGAACACCCTCTAATTAAGTAGGTGTACTTTGGCCCCAGACAGTTTTAAGACATCTTCTGAAGACTAGTTTCCCCTCACTGTTGCACTGTTGATATCACCTCCATGTAACCCTGTGAGCTTTCAACAGAAATGAACAGAAGTGAATTTTGCCATTTCTTTTGTGAACTCCAGTTGTTTTGCATAGAATGCAACATGCCTCTGGTATATGGGATTCAGATCAGGCAATCATCCTACACAGTGTAAATCAATGAGATGAAATGTAGCCATTGACAGTACTTACTTAGATATTACTATGAAATCCTCTTTAAATGGAAGGTGCTTTTATGAATCCATTGAAGCATAGCTGACAAAGCCTTCAATAGTGACTATTGCCTAAACACTGCAAAACATAACATTTATAAAAGATATATGTGGTATATTTATAAGGATTAGAATAAGCACTTTGTTGAATCATCGCAGCACCTTGGTCTCTTTTTCAGGTTACTTATAAACCTTGGATATTTTCTTCCTCCCATGACTCAAATAAACATTAAGACTGTGGGCTTACCAAGTCTCTCTGTCTTTCTATGTACTCACAGTGCAAAATATATACTTCTACGACTGTGTTAAAAAATCTCTGCACTGTAATTATTCTTTATGCTAATATAATAGACTAGTAAATGTTCCTACACTTCTTGTACAACTAATTACATTTCAATAATGTGAATCATCCCTGGAGCCACTACTGTTAAATATTTTTGGAGCAGTAGCAAGGGAGTTTGTTATTTGTACACACTAGAGAAGTGTGAATTTGCAAAACAGAATAGCACAGCTCTACAGCAGTGACACTCATTCTGGCATGGCCATGCCAGGTCAGGGTAGATGTGATGGGGGAATCTATCAACTGGAGGATTTGCAGCATCCCTTCTGATTAACAAGATCCTCAGAACTCAGCTTTTGCAGTGGCTGAAATAAGTTTCACTTGAGAAACCAAATACAATCAGCTCATTAGGAGCTGCTGCTGAATGAAATGGAAATTTTATAGATTGTGTGTATCTAAAAAATTATAAAGGATTCCAAAACCACATCTCTTTTAATTGGTTAAAATAAATTATTTACTATAATTTGCAGAGTAGTAAATAAAGACAGAAAAGAACTAAGGCAAGCAAACAGAGTAATTTCAGATACGGTAACAATTCCTTGTGTGTGTCCTGTAACAATTTGGCAAGGCAACCGGCCCTACTTAGTGACTTCTGAGAAATACTTTGGTTTTCAACAAGGAGCTGATATGGGGAGAGTCATGTAATTCATTTTTGGAACCTTTCTCTGGAGCTCTAACCTTGCTGCTGTAGCTACCTGCTCAGTGTGTTGTGGTCAGCGGAGTCTTGTCTTCACTCTCTCTACTCTCTGCATGAAAACAATGTTTACAATACCCTAAAGCTCCAGCTGCTGCAGAGCCTGCTATGTTTAATACTATGTAGGTGCTGCTCATTAAACATGTCATTTCTACTCCAGGGCTGCTTTTGCATGTTCTTGACCAAGTTTTGCACCAGTTATAGCTTCAAATGTCACAGACCATCAAGGAATGAAGGCTATCACTACTTACATGCTTTGTAGCAGCTCTGTGAAGCTGAATGAGACTCAGCACCTGAAGGCTACCTCCCAGGACATGTCCTCTTTCTGCCCAGTGTTTTAGCTTGAACAGAGCTGCTGCTCTTCTGACCAGGTTGCTGGGCAGAACCATGATGCATGTGCAGTTACTCTGGTGCATATGGAATATACCAGCCCTGCTGCCTGGAAGCTAAGCAGATAGTCTGCAGGGCTGCATTAAATCTGAGCACGAACAAATCAGAAAATATAGACCTTTTCTTTTAATCTAAAAGATAAGCTAAACAAAATAATTTGGAGGGTTTTGGTGGTTTAGGTTGGATTCACAAGATCGATCTGCATAGTTAAAGGATCAAATGACATGCATTATGGAAGTATATCCACTGCACATGCAAAAGCCATAACCTGGTGAAAAGCCGACTGCTGTTACACAACAAAATACTAATACTGAAACCATGACCTTCCTAGCTAAGTGCTTCTTTGCCCAGTTTCCTTAAGCTTCTAACTTTTCTACAAAGGAACTTGTAATGGTTTATAGATCTGCCCATCTAGCCTGTTACTCAGAGCCCTGATTCAGGTGTAGCCTTTCCTGGTCTGCACTTGGGTAGATCAATGTGCCTTCCTTAGCCACATCTGTGAGCAGCTACCAGTGCTGCCTGCCCAGGCAGCTCATTCTGAACTAGCCCTGCACCAGGGATGCTGAAAAACAGGTAATTTGGGTTGTGTTCAGGAGCAGTAGTATAATAAAGCCTGCTGCTGCAGGGAGATAATGAAGTTTGGGAGTAGAATGAGGTCCATTAGGACAGGGGCACTGGAGGAGCTGGGTGTGGCAGAAGTGAGCTAAGGGAACTGTGGAAAGCCAAATCCTTGGCCAAAAAAGAGATTGAAAAGGGAGAAAAAAAGATAGGGGTGCCGGAGGGGGAGAGGGAGTGGTGGTGTGGGGAAGATTAACAAAGATGAAATTTGAAGAAAGAAAGCACAGGTGGAAGATTTTGAAGAAATTTGTAACTGTTGGAAGGAAATTAAATACCTGCATTCCATCTATTTTTTTTTCCCCAATACAGGTTTCAGTTTTTACCTTTAATATGCTCATTGATGCTTGAGAGAAGGACAAAATCCTGTTTTAAGTAACTCTGTGCTGCTCTTGGCATATCATTGAAATATCTCTAGTTTGCAAGCTCTTTGGGTTTTGAGTTTCTCAGTGCAACACTGGATTGTCCCCAAAACTTTAGCTGTTCAAACCTCCTTCCTACCTGTTACAGACCCTTTGCCTTGCTAGTGGGAAAAGGATAAGAAGTCATATTCAGAATTGCCTTCCTCCTGGAAACCTGGGATGGAGTTATTCCGCTTTTAGACACCAAGCCCTTCCCCACTGGGTTAACGTTTCTGATGTAAAAACAAGGTGATGCCTTAAGACTCACAGGCAATGAAGGTACAATAATAATAAAACCCAATAATCCTATTATTAATTGAATGTTTACCTGTTTCTATTGAGGTATAGTGCAGCTTTCCAGAATATTTGTGAAATTAACACTCAACAGCCCACACTTGGGACATGCGAAGGGATGAGGGACACAGCAAAGAGAACCATGGGGTGTCTCTGTAGTCTGTCCTGCGCAGACTCAGTCTGGAATATTAGGAAATGGAATACAGACATTTGCTCAGGCTTTGTTTCAGCTGAAAAATCTGTGAAATGGATTTTTGATCTGTGCTTATGACTTGTCTTATGGAAACACTCAATGCATGACTGAAATGGCATATTTTTCTTGTCTCTACACTGCCTTTTTCCTTGTGTTCCTTTTCTCCTCCTTAAATTCTTCTTTCTGATAGACAGGGATTGTAGCCAAAAGTTCCCTAATTCTGGAAACTACTTGGGTCTGAGGTTTTGACTTAATTTATCTTTACTTGATGATAGGAGTGAACTACAACTCTGTTGACTTCCGTAGTGTTATCCAAGGCTGAATCAGTATATACCTGATCCACAGAGGAACTATTGTATAGCATGTTGGCATTTGATCATGCTGGGGAATGAAAGCCATATTTGAGTGAGGCCTACAAGTGCCTCATTACTGCACTGTAAACAACGAGATATTACAGTAATGGACAAGGCTCTGAGTGCTATGAACGGCTTCACATTCACTGTATTGATTTGCAACGTGCACAGTGATGGTCTGCTGTAATAAATACAAATGCCATACTGTAGAAATGTCAGAACAACTTATTAAAAATGTGTCTCTTCTTTGCTCGTGCAGTACAGCATGTACATCTGCACAGCTGCAAGGTTTTGGAGAGATGTGGATGAAGCTGTGGCTCAAAACTCAGCATTGCAAGAATGTAAATTCAGCATATGAATACAACCTGTACTGGCAAGTCCTCTCCTTTTTCTTTGTGTTTCCCTGTAGTAAACAAGGCTTCTCCTGTGCTGTGCAACATATTTCTCATCACAGGAGATAATATATTGTTTCTCATGTCTCAGGAGGGTTGAGGTGCTACCAGGTGGCACCAGGTCTCAGCCCACATACCACAGGCAATTCTCTGCCCACCTTATACCACTTAGAGAAGCGGGAAATACCACTGGAGCCATAATTTCTCTTAACAGTACAGTTGTTTTGTCTAACTGTGTAAAACCTTCAGTGGGCTACAGTTTAAAAAAGGGACTTTTGGCAGATCAAGGATGTGCTCCTGCTGTGTGTGTGCTATTATATACATGTGTATGTAGACATACGTATATACACATATCTCTCTCTCTGCCTCTGAACATATATATAGAAAAATAGTCTTTAACCAGATTTGTATATCATCTGCTTGATCTCTTGGTCCACTAGAGGGTAAGAGGAAACGTCCTTAAGAAAATGGCCTGTGTCCCTCTTCCTGTCTCTTGAGGTACCATTTCCCAAGCCATTTTTCTCTGTGACAACTGAGCTGGTCAGCATCTTCTGGCTGGACTCTCTCACTTCTGGGAGAATCCATACACTGACACGGCAGTTTCTTGCTAGGATTTCTCCATGTTGTCTCGACTTTCCTTTTAGCTCATTATATAAAAGGATGTCACAATGAAAAATCTGTCCATATCTAATACCTATTAGGTAGGATTTACTGTTGGAAACCTCTCAGTCCCACCTGCCCCAGACTAACCAATGGAGGAAAGTGGGAATGAGAGGGGGAAAACTGCTTTGCTATATAGGAGAAATGACAGGCTAATCGTTGTAACCAAAATAAATAAGAGTTTATGAATGAGTGTGGAGTGTGACAGGAGCTGTGGAAAGGCTGGGAGGAAAAGTGAATGGAAATATTTTCCTGGAAACTTCAGTATATTCCCACAACCATGAATATAAATATTGCCTATGTTCCAAGAATATACACTTATACAAACATTCAGATAGATATTTCCATGATATAGATAGGTCTTTCCATGATATTCATCAGCCTTAACACTTTGCAGATGACAACTGAATGAAAATCCATTGTATCCCATTTGAAGGAGAATTACTGTGTTCATCATGCAGACTGAAAAATGGAAAGGTTAGATGACTAAGTCTGAATACAGGACTTGTGGCAAAACCAAATCCATAAGCTCTGATTCCATCTGTCTTTGTCCTTGTATTTATAGAAAAATTCCTTTTGAGTTTAGTAACAGAAGGGATCTAAGGAATTTCACAGAAGTCTGTAGATGCAGATACAGGAACCACCAGGACTTCCTATTTTTTTAGTGCTGTTCTTGCTGTTGTTCAGGTAGCCCTATGGATTCAGAGATTTCCTATAAGGTTCTACTGCAGACGCCATAGGAAGTGGGAGAGTCTTTAATAGGATATAGAAGGTGTAATGCTTTTCTTCTCCAAGTCCCCCTTTTGGTAGGCGTGCCTGAAGAGGGGAGGAGAGCCTGCTGTTAGACTCATCTGATGGATAGTCCCTGAGGCACCACTGCCATCTGGTGAAAGCTGGAGCAGCCCATGGGGATGTGTTCGGGAGTCATAACTGACAGCATTACCACTGCACTAAGTGCAGCAGAAAGGGAGCACAGTCTGGCCTATAGAATTTTATTGAGAGTTTTATTTCGGAGGTTTTCTTCTAAAATCTGGTTTAGATCTCTAAACCGAATCCATAATTCTTTATACAGTCTTTACACTCATCAAAACTTATTAGATTCTGAGTTATTAATCTCTATGAGGAAATCACAGGATAGTGTCCTCAGACTTGGGAAGGTTGGTGTAGGTTTGCCACGTTTGTCAAGCAAACCCATTTTCTGAAATGTGTGAGAAGGAGGTGTCCTGCTTGGGTTGTGCACATACCCTATTGAGGAGCATCCAGCAGTGATTACTTCTGCAACACTGAACACACTTCATGGCCAGATTTGTCAAAAAAGGAAGCAAAATGCTTAAATATGTGAGCAGCAATTGTCTGTTAATTCTCTGGGCTTTGGAAAACAACGTGGTTCCTATCAAGGATGCTCAAAACTTGTCTTGGCCAGACTGACAATGCAGACAGGAGGAAAGGAGCCCCTGGAAAAGCAAGCTGGTACAGATATCTGTGCTTTGTGAGGAAGTGAGGAACTGAAGGAAGTAGAAATTATTCCCAAAGCCAGTGGATGTTTTTCTGTTACTGACCTTATATCCCACAAGGTATAGGCAAAGCAAACAGGAACGGTGTCTCCTGGGGATTAAACCATTTTGACCTGCAGGCTGAAATGTGGAGAAAACTGTTGACTGAATAGACCTTGGATCAAGATTCGACCTCTCGTTATCAGAATTCAGTGTAAGTGATGTGAGATTGAACAAAATCTCTCCAGCAGAATTGTACTTTTAGTTTAAATGTCATAGTTGGCTGGAGTGATGCATATACACCAACATTTGCTTTCCCTTCACATTCTTAGTTTTAGAATCAAAGATTTTTATATGGGCTTAGATATCTTTGAAATTTACTACTAAAATGTTTATGGTGTTATGGGTTGTTTTACTTTAAATCTTAGAATTATATTTAGAAATAGTATCAATTGCTGTTTGACAAGGAGAGGCTGCATTACAATCAATATTATATATTATATCCTGGGGTCTGTTGTGAGCAGATAATATTAAGACATGCATAATTTATTAACAATCTCAGTAGTAGCCCAAAGTCCTATGTGAGAATTAGGTCGAGTTTTGGTCAATCTTTGGTCAAGTTTTTATAGACTTTGTAGGTGCTAGGTTAACTTCCCTGTGGAGCAAACCCATTAGCTTTAGTGGAGTTAAATAACCAGTTGTTTAAGGGCAGTAGAAAATGCTTAACAACTAGTAGGTTTTTCAGCACAACAAAAACAAATGAAACGAAGAGATTTTTATTTTGGATAATCAATTCTGCATCCTGAAGAACACACTGGCTAAAGTACTGGAAGCTGTGAGAAGCCAATTCTCTATGCTTCCAGCCAGAACCTAGCTAGAGGTCTGAATACAGCATGTCATTATGATTAATTATGGGTAATGAGTGTTTTATGAACCTAAGAAAGAAAAGCATTTATTTTTCTGGTATTATAGTGGTGGTGTCTTGTTTTGTTTAAAGCTGGTATTGCAAAGCCAAACAGATGATGAAACCCCTTTATTAGCTCTTTTGTTTTGCTCTAGACTGTTTACTGGACTCACAGGGCCAAATCCCCATCACACAGTTCTTGTGTGATGACTTGCTCTGCCAGTGCAAGAGAAAATGATTCACTTCAGGAGCTCCAGGATTTTGTATTTTTGCCTTTTGTTCTGTTTAATCTATTTTCTGTGTCTGAAACCCCACAGACGTATCTATGATGCTGTTCAACAAGCACAAGAGGCTTGGGACTAGCCTGTCCCAAGAATGGTTTGCCTCTGTGAGTTTATTAGCTCTGGGCATGACTCAAAGCCTGCTGGAACCCCCAGGAGTATTTCTCTTCCTTTTTCCACACCCTCAGACCAGACCCTAGTGGGTTTCTCTAGGAACCTGCTGCTCAGGATCATGAAAACTTGAGAGCAGTGATGGTTGAGGGGACAGGGCTGTGACCAAGGTCCTGCCCGAAGGATCCTGCCTGGAATTGACACCTGGTAGCAACGTTACCTCAACACCATTAGTCCAGTGCAGCTCTCACTGCAAGCTTTGGGGATTTGCCATTCCTTCATGCTTTCCAGAGTCCGTGTTAAATCAGCAATATACACAGTGCTGGCTTTATCCACAGAGTATTCTCGGAGATGGGCAGTAGCAGGGTGGGTCGTTTCATCCCTGTGTTTTAGAGGTCTGGGGACAGCAGGGCAGGATATGGGACTTCGGTTATTGGGGCCCAAGCGTTAAAGAGGGGATAAAGAAAATCGGGTTACAAGCGCTGAAAAGAGAGAAAAACAGTAGGAAGGAGGGATCAGTGAGCGAGTCCTGGTCTCCGGCTGTTCCCCAGCGCACCAGGAGGTGGTGCACAGCCCCTGCTCATCCCACGGAGAGGAGACAAATCTCATTCTTCCAGAGACAACTCTCCAACTTGTACTACCCAGGAAAAATACTAGAGGTTTCACCCTCCCCACTATGCCTCTGTAACTCTGGTATTTTGGTATGAGCCCAAGGCTGACAATACTAACGGTGCGAAAAGAAGAAAATGCAGGAGAACTTTTTACTGCGAACTGCTGTTGCCATGCTGCAATAATGATAATAAAATAAAGGTATTACCAAATGACTTCTAAAGTATTATATTTATAGGACAAGGGATTCTTGCTGTGCAGAGTGCACTCAAAAATGTGATCAGATTTTAGATTCTTCATACTTGCTTTTTCCATTTTGTACAATTTCTTTGTTCCTTATTTTAAAAAGTTTTCACATAAAATAATGCTAAAAAATAAATTAAGTAAAAATAAATAGATTTTTATAAACCATTGCATCCTTTTGTATCAATTTTAAAAAATTAAAAGCTCTGTGATGAAATTGTGTTATAGTTATCTCTTACTCAAATGGGAACTGTTAAATATGTTCCATTTCTCATTGCTGAAATAGTGTACATTAGTAGTAAGGAATTTTAAATATGTTAAATGGCCTTTGGTGATAATTTAATGAAACAAATAATATTTTCATGTGACAGAGCTGTGCAAAATACTGCTTGATTGCTGAATTACTGAAACATTAGAAAAATAAGAACATTTGTTTCAGGTAAACTGAAGTTTTTATATTATTGTAAAAATCCCAGTGTGTTATTACAAAGCTGCCATATGAAAACTCGTTTTACATTGTGAAAAAAAAATTACATAGACATGAGTTAGCTTAGCATAAATTAAAAAATAGACTCAGTTTATTTTTCCTAATATTACAGAAGTTCTGAGTGTTGTGATTTTTCTTTTTCCTTCTTTTTTTTTTTTTTTTTTTAAAGAAGAACAAGGGTCTGCAAAAGAAGCATGTATTTAAGCTTCTCAATTGACAATGATTAGGAAAACCCATTGTGGGATAGTTTAGAATGCTAGGATACCAAAAGCAGTATATTTCAGCATGATTTCTCCCGAACAAAAATAGAATTTGTCTTTTTATAATATATTTTTTGACAAATTTAACTTTTTTTCTCTCCTGGCTAACAAATATTTTTTTCAGTCACATGTTACATATGTTCCAGGTACAGAAGATTGGGTTGTTTTTATGGATGCAGACTTCATCAGGAAGCATGCATATATATGTTTCAAGGACTGTAACTCCATTCAACATGTTATTAAACAATCTTTTTAAGGTGTGAGGGAAATTAAGTTGTATATACATTAAAATACACTATAGAATTAAATTACTTGCTTTTTAAAAATTCTGAGAAATATTGGATATTTTTTTTAATGCCTACCTTAATAAGAACACATATATCTATTTATTTTGTGTTTTGCTATGGAGGTGTCACTTTGGAAGTGAGGGGTTAGAGGGGTGGAAGAATTGGTGGAGAGCTCTAAATGTAAATATCCAAAGCATTATGCAAAAGACTCAACAATGTATTATTTTAAATTTGAGGTAAAATAGCTTTTAGGAGGTTGTATCAAAATCTCTTTTACTTTGTATACATGTAACTTCACTGCAGTCAGTGGAGCTGCATTGGCTTGTATCAGCTAAGGATCTGGGATATTGTTCTGAGCCTGATTTTAAGTGTAAGTGCTTTTCCACAAACCTTTAAAAGTTCAGCTTTGCTTATTCAAGAAAATTAATGCTTTGAACTGTGACTTAGAGTATTAAAAAGCCATTTCAGACTATAGCCAGATTTTCTCTTCTTGGTAATTTAACTTTCCCTTATTATCTTTAGATAATGTAGTTTTTGGAGTGTGCTAATGCAGCAAACTTTTATTCCATCATTAAGGATCATGGTTTATTGGATTTAATCTGACTACTCAAGCAAACATTTGTTTAGTGACACTTTTAAATACAAGATTGTAGCACAAATGTCAGAAATGCTCTTTGAAAGTTTGAGTTAAAACTTTGTTTCTTTTAAGAGAACCTGGAAAGGAATGAAAACATTAAAGTTTTACATGAACTTTTTCTGTGGTGCCATGAGAAAGCTATTTGGTTCTTATGATTTTTTTCAATATTATTATGTGATAGCAACAAAATTTACAATTAAGTTTAGGAAAAACTTGCATTAGGTAGAGATATAGTTCCATGGATGCAGGTGTACACCTATCACTCTTAAGCAATCATTTTCTATGACAGCTCTTGATAGCAGAAATTGGATGTATAATATTCTAACATCACAATGACTTTATATGGCTTTTCATGCTGTTTAGCTAATGGGAAGTTTCCTATCCTATTCCTTTTTTTTTTTTTTCCTTTTAACCTGGCCAAAAAAACCTCCCCAAAAACCAAAACAACAAAAAAAGTGGAGAAACTGCATTTTGCACTTTTTTATAACCATTGCTGAAAAACTGTCACAGCTACCAAAGAAAGCTAAAGAAAACCAGAAATAGAAAGACTATTATTTATAGCTAGCAAGATACAGTATGGCACCCTATGGTAGAATTTATCAAATTCTTTTCTTTCTCATGCAGGGTGAATAGGGGCAGTAGACAGTTGCCTCTTGCAGTCCTTGCTTTTCTGGCCACTCATTCATTTATGCTGTGGGCTGAATCTTGCTTGACCTACAGCTTTTACACCCATAAACTTACTTCTGAGGACATGGAGAGCAGGGTTTGGCCCTCTGTGTTTATTTCTTCTCTCTGCAAACGCAGTTTTGCTCAGAATGCTGTTTGCATTTCAATCACCTAAAACAAGAGGATGGAGATAAATGAATGCCTGACTTAGCTCTTCACATCTGATACTGAAATGTGACAGTAGTCTGCTGAGGGTTTGAGTTTGCGGGGTGACACTTACCAGGTGTAAGGTGCTGTAAGGTTAAGAAGCATCAAACCTATAATAACAGTCTGACTTCCTCTTCATTTTGTCTCCTTTTGTGTTACATAGTAGGGCAAGGAAGGTCTGCCAATCACTATCATTTCTTTTTCTTGTTCTGTAAAGACTGGGTCGTCACAGCAACAGGCCTGTGACAGGCTGGTATCCATTTAGAGCTCCAGGGGGGTCCTAATAGGATTGAACCAAAAGATCAAGTGAATAGCTTCCTATTTTAGATTTGTAATAACTCTGAACTGCTTGCATATACATGGACCTTACAGTGTTTTGAGGAGACTTTTTACCAGAGAAAAGATCTGTCTGTTTCTAAGAGCGCTGTACTTTGGAAAGGATGCCCCTTAGCCTACTCCGTCCTTAGAAAAAGGAAGTAAAAGACAAATTAAGCCCACTTCTCTTTCTCCTGCAGACATGAAATTGGAAGGTGTCATTTCCTTTCATTAATTCATTTTACCAGATCAAAGTAAATAGTCTGTTTATGGAGAACAAAGAAGCCCCTTTTTGGTATTCTGCTGAAGTCACTATCAGATTCAGAAGTTTACTCATCTTTCTGAAATCTGGCAAGGCTGCATGCTGCTGAGATTACAGCTAAACAGCTCATGCAAAACGGGCAAATAAATTCCATGCAAAACAAATTCTAACAGAGAAAGAATTAGGAGGAGGCATTTTGTTGATTTGGGAGACTCTCAAGAGGCCAGGGCTCTCATTCAGCTTGCAGAGGGGCTTTGGTAAACCCACAATACTCAGCATGCAGAAGAAGAACCACTGGGGGAGGGGGGAGATGTATTTTGTTAAAGTTATTTTCACCAATTATGAAATCCATGAGAAAATAAATATTGCTTGATACCTTTCATTCCCAGCCAGATGATTATATCTATTATTTATTAGAAACAGTTCTTTATGTGGAATGTCTTGCAAGGCAAGATCCAGGAGTAGGCATGTCAAGATCTAGCTCCAGGAATTATAAAATATATTTTTAAAGAGGACAAAATTTAGATAGCTATTTCATTTCCTTAAAGTATGTCTTCTGAAGCTTCTGAAGTGTTTCATTCAGAGAGGGTGGGACTGCCATATGAGCTGCATTGGTTTTGGTGTCTCCTCTCAAGGCATAGATAGTTAACTCCAACCCAAGTAATGTGTTGAAGGCCCCTAATGTTGCCTGGCCAGGATGCCTGGATCTGGAGATGTGTTTTGGTACCTCAACTGTGATAACACTATGCTCATGTTAAGCCATGTGAAAGCTTGTCCTGGAGAGGCTGTCTTTTGAGTATTTTTCCTGTGCTTCTTTTTTTGCTACTTAAATGATAGTCAATGTAAGGTTCTACAGCCAGCCTGAGATCATCTCTGAATCTCTCTTTCAGCAAGAAGAATTGTCAGCTTTTGGCTTTTCCATCTTTCCCTAGAAAGTATTTTGGGTTTAGCCAGAATGCCTTCATCGTCTTAAAACCAGTACTAGACTCTTTCAGGGGAGTCTTCTATTTTCAAATAACCTGCTGTTTCTATACTAAAAGCGCAAGATTCACACATGTCAAGAAATACTCGCAAGGACCATGTCTGGATAAGTAAATTCTACTATTTTCCATATAGGATCTTGGCACATACATACTTTCCTGGCACTTTTATCAGTATAAATTTTAAAAAGGATTTAACATAGATTAGGGACCCAAAGGCATTCAACTAAATAGAATTAGAGGCATCCTTCTGTAAGGAAGGATTAGGCAGGTAAAAGACTAGGACTGTGATCTGACACCTTATAGGGACAATGGCAAAACTGCTGTTCATTTGTTGGGACCTTGTGTGTTGGGTTGAGATAAATGACAATGAGCACCAAGATGAAGGGAGCTGGGGGAGGGTCATATAACAAAACTCAGGAGCATCTGGAATGGGCTTTCAATGCCCTAGCACAAAATTTATCAAACTTCCCTTTTGCATTCAGCCAGATTGAAAGATAGACATGCTAATCAGATTTTTATAAAGATCTTTACTTGTGTTTCTGTTAATTTTTGCTCAGATTTCCTACAGTGTAACATGGTTTGAAAAATTGGAACAAATTTTAATGTAATATGCAAACAGTTTAGGGAACTTTGGATAGACACTTTTGGCATGCTTTCTACAATTCAAAAAAAAAAAAGATTTGTTTTCTTTGCTACAGCTTCCTTTAGAAAAACTTGTGTCATGAACACTTTCATTCTGAGAAAGCAAGTCTTAAAGGATCTTAACGGAATATAAAGAACATCTTCATTTACCTGTAAGGCCCAACGTTTTGATGAAATTAGAGGCTTTGTATGTTGCCTCCCAGTTGTAAAGAGGCAGAAAGTCTTTATGACAAAGAAGGTACAGGTCATGTTACAATCCCATTTTGTTGCTAATCATGGTGAAACTCCACTACAATTTTAAACTTTAAAATCTGAAATTTACATGCACAAGAAAAAGGAAAAAGATCAAGCCAATTCTTGAATATTCTTCCCTGTTTCATCTCTTCCATTCAGCCAGGTCTACTGGCTTGATGTTGTCCCTGAAGAAGCAAGTTTGGTTTCCATTTATCCCAGGTTAGCTTTCCATCCATATTTGAAGCACTATGCTATGCCACAGCAATGTCTTCCCCATAAAAATAACTGATCATTACCTTTTTTTCTCTTGTTTTGCTCATTTAAATTTAGGTCTCACATGGCTGAAGCAGATATTCAGGACAAAGTCATTTGCTGTAAGGACACTTGATAAATTACAGTTTTCTTTTAAAAAAGGAAGCTCGAAACCAAATACATTGACTTTGAATTCTTTTCTTCCCCCTAACTTTCAAGCTTCATAAAAGAGCTGTAAGCTTAATATGATGAAACCCTTTTCCTTTAAAGGATTATTTGGTCCATTTCCATGAAGAAGTTTGATGGCAGTGCTGAGATCTGACCTAACACCCACGTACAGTGGGAACCTGTCTGTCTTCTCGGAGATGTGTTCTTCCATCTTCATCCACAGAAGAAAAAACTACTGGGCTTTAAGATATATTTATAATGTTAGTTTTTTCCATGCAAAGCAAGGCAGTCCTTTGCATGTATGTCTGTAAATGAAGAATTTATGCAGAGTAAAATCTGTGTGTCTTAAGTGTTCTCAATCTCATGGCTATTTCTACCACTTGCAGGACTAAACTTTTCACAACTGGTTTTCAAATCAGGATCTTCAGCAATTTGATGTCTCTGATAAAATATTTCAAAAACTACCCTGAGTAAACACATGTGATAAAGGTGTCTCTTCTCACCTCATTTCTGACTTTCTGCAACTGTTGCAACCCTGACTCCTGTTAGACAAAGACTTTTTTTGTGAGGAAAACAAATATTTTATTTAACCATGATACCTGATGCACGTTCTATTTTGTCCTGATGTAGACTAAGCTGTCCAGGTCAGGAATGGTCACCTTTGCTATTATTCTCTAACCTGTCTACAGAAGAGAATTACTTTTTGGTTTATGTTGCACAGCACCAAGCTCTTGGCATGGTGCTAATACAAATAATAATAATGTACAGTACCTGGCACAGCAACACCTTATGCTCTCTATATGTGGCACTGCCATAAATGTGCAATAGCTCCAGTCAACACGGAGAATTACCTCTTACTGAAACTAAATGGATGTGGGCGCTCTTGATGATAAATCTACCCACCCTGGTCCATGCTCTTCTTTATGCAGTTAGCTGGAGTGAGGGATGGGATTTTTTTCTCTGACAAACTAGCCACTTTTCAGCTGCAAGCACAGGAAGATACTTCCCAAGGACTCATCTGACCATGACATGGCAGAGCAGCACTATTGCCCTGTGTGATGGATCTCCCAGGGCTGCCTTGGCTCTGGGTCAGCCTGTGGCACTTTATGTCAGCCCAGCTTGGAGAAAAAGCTCCACCATGCTCCCCTCATGAAGGTTGCACTCTCTGCCCTGTGATGCCTCTCTGCAAGGTTTGAACAAGAAAGCCAGCAGGCTTGGGTAGAATTCAAGATGACACTCCAGAGGGAACCTCTGGGATGGGGGAGTCTCTCTGTGAAAAAGACTACTAGGCTGTAAGCATGCAAGTATAATGACACTTGGAATAAGCAGAAGAAATGAGATTTGGCAGTTCTCCAGCCTGACTTGCATGCAGCTCAGCTTGTCCTCAGCACCAGTAAGACCAGTGTATGGGTCAGCAGTGCTGCCAGGGCCCCTTGCTCCTCTCAGCCATCACAGCCCTGACTCCCCCAGTGCCCATCTTGTGTCCTGCCTGGCTCTTTCACTATGCACAGCAGCATTGCCTGCTCATCTCCTGGCTCCCCTCTTTGTGAGGTGAACAGCTGCATGGGGATATTAGTCCAAAAATAAGTGCTGAAGGAACAAGAATCATGGGGACATCCATTTCTAAGGCATTTCATGTGCACTAGCCTGGTTCATCCACCTGAGAGACCACTTTCTGAGCAGCAAGTACCAATTTCGTCTCCCTTCACACCCCTCCCTCCCTCTTCTTGATACAGTTTATATCATATCAGTGATATTCTCAAATGTGATTATAATTTATGTTTATATTATACCAGTGTGGCAGAGATGATTGAACCCATTATTGTGGGGAAACTGTGTTCTTCCAATAGAAACAGCCCTATCAGAGATTTTGGACTCACTTCTCTTTTCCTTGCAGGTCCAAAGTGCTTGAGCTCCATTAACACTGAAATATCTTTTTTTCCTTTGTCTGACTACATGTCACAGCAATAAGTCTAGTCTGCCAGACGTCTGAGTTACATCTTCAGGAAAGCTCAAGAGCCTTCAGAGTGAGAAGGGAAGAGCAAGAAGAGGGAGGCTGGATCTTATGCAACTTTTTTTCTCTCAGGTAGTTTTGTGGGAGCTTATTTACACTAACTTTCACCAGAGAAATGTAGTTTGTGGCACGGGAGTCTGTTAATTTTACACAGCTTCTCTGCATCAATTCCCAACCACATATTCTTTCAGAGTGCTTCAAAAAACACCCACACAACAATACTCTTCCCTAAAAGTGTGAATTCAGAGCATTACTGTGGAAAAGCATGTGGCTTGGCTTACTGCACAGCAAATTTCCCACATAGACAAACCCTACTGGGACATAGCAGTTGGGACAATTGGGACATAAATCTTTTAAATGTGTAAAATGATAGCTGTCTTGGCCATGGCAGATCTGATAAAGTGTATTCCACCTGGTGTGGAAAGGCAGCATATGGCCACAATAATCTGTAGTTCAATCAGACATGCAAGGATTTAAGTCCTACCCTGGAAGGATTTCTTGTCACTGCCTCTCCTCAGCCCTGTCTACAGATAAGTCTGTTCATGTGGCATGAAGCAAAGAAAAGGGGACGTTTTTCAGTGGTTGTGTTCTGGCTGAACTTTACAGAAATTACCTTCCAGGTCTTCTGTGCTGTGAGGAAACCTGAACACGGTTTCCCATCTACAGCCCACCTCCAAGCATGTCCAGGTGGGGACACAAAAGATTTCCTGCCTAGAACCAGCAACATTTATAACACTTTTAATTACTGTTAATTGCTTAAAGTTGTATTTTTATTATATAAAATATATAGATATGAGTTAAATATAGGGAATATCTGTAAATGCCTCCTCCTCCTGAGAGGAAGAGAGCCTTGTACTGGGAGAGGTTCTATGGGACCTTTTCCATTTTGGCTTTATGTATTTTTTCTTTTGATTAGACAAAGTATACTGAACAATCCACAAGTTAGTATGAATCTGAAGTGCTTGTATAGGCAATTTCTCTTTTCATAACCATATTGAAAGGGTCTACCTAAGCTTCCACATAAACCAGACATAGTTGTGATTAAGTTTGCTGAGTAATATTGAATGTTCCTGCTGGGAAACTGAAAAGGTAATTTTAACAGAGTAAGGAAAATCTCTCTGAAATCAATGTAGGAAAGAAAGGCTGACAGTTTTATTGTTCATTATCTTCTAGTATTCTAGGCTGTTCAACAGTATTACAGATAAAATTTGGAAGAGCTATTGATAATGTTTAAGCTTCATGTTTATGTTTAGTGAACCTTAAGATATTTTTATATTAATACTTCTCAAAAGAGAAGTGACCTTCAGCAAAGAGCTACGTGCAGGAACGTGCAGGATGAGGCTGCATATGTGCACACTTTAACCCATGCCCCAGCTGCAGACACTTTACAGCTCAAAGCTTGACCTCCTCTGTGTCTCATTGAGCCTTCTCCTGGGACTGCTCTAAACCTTAATTCATTGATTTTAGAAAGATCTTAAATGGACTGTAGACATATCTTCATATCTACTGCTTTTAATTCAGGGGTTTGTTAAGGGTCCCATTGCTGCAGGAGTCAGTGTTGAAAGACTGACCAAGAACAGTGCCAGCTCCAGCATGGAGATGCTTGAAGGCATTGCTGTCTCTTGCAAGGAAAAAAAGAGAAATAATCTGTCAACAGCAGTGGTGGCACTCCACTGCACTCTTCCCACTGCTGAAGTGCGCTGTGGTGATGGCTGCCTTTCTGCCAAGTTGTTCAACTCCCTGAGATGTGGAGGGCACATGTCTCTGTTAAAAAACTCAGAGCCTGGGGGCTCTGCACAGCTGAACCAGAAGGGTCACTAGTTCTCTCTCCTCCCTGTTTGAGTGCCAGTCTAGATGTGTCCATTTCTTTACTTCTTGCAATACCTTAGGGCACAGAGACCCACAGTACTACTCTATGAAGTACTCCAACAAGAAATGGATTTTATGGGAATGGAAAAATCCATACACCTCCCCTAAATTAAAAGAAAAACAAAAAACAACAGCAATCTAATGACCTCAATAAAGACCATTTTTGGCTGCAGTTTAAAGACAGCTGGAGCCATTCTCTACGAAATCAGCTTCTGCATTTTTAAAAAGTATTAGGCCAAAGACAATCTTCTGTCACTACTACTTAATCTTAACCCTCCAAAGGTCATTCAGTGGTACCACTAGGTTTTTGGCATACCATTAAAAATGGAAAGAAAATGTTCTTATATGGTGATAGTGTAATGAAACACAACCTTCTGCTGGCCAGTGGGACTCTCGAGGCAGAGATATGTGGGGGTTTTATAGTGTTTGTGAAGGATACTTTATGTTCTGTAACATATGGTATTGTTGTTACTCTTTTGATTTGTAGTTTTGGGCAGACACATTCTCATAACCTTTGTGCGCCTTCGGCTTTGGAGGTCCTAAAGCTGCTATTGTTCAGTCAGTTTCCAAACTCAAGAAGAATGTTTTCTTCATAAAGAACATGTTAAATATTACCAGAATTTCAGCATCAGTTTTATATTTCAGGCATATGATTTGGCATGTTCTATAGATGATGGAACGTAGCTTTTAAGTTATGATTTAATTTAGTTTTTTTAAATTAAAAAAGCAGCTGTTTCTCCACATATGAAATATGACTCCTCTGTAACTTTACTTACATAAGTGTTGTTTTCAAGGTATAACATATTGGATAACCTAGGAGCAGAATAAGGGCTGGATTCAGTATAAGATCTGTCTAGCTGCTTCCTACCACTGAGTGAGTGCAAGGCTCGGGTAAGCTTGACAAATCATTGTCAGTAGCTGGGAAAAAGTTTATTTCTCTCTCTTTTCAGTTATCATTCTTCTGCCAGACATACCTACCTTCTTGGTAGGGTTGAGTCTGAACATTGATAATTAGATTTATGGGAATTGTGATGGTGGAACAAGTTTCAGCAATGGGTAAACCAAAAAATTGCAAAGGGAAGGCAGACCCTTTGGACTATATGCCAAATACCATCAGTGCTGGGTGAAATGCTCCTATGCAGAAAGAGAGTGCAAGATCATTCAGGGTCTCTTTTAAGAATGTAGGGAGACAGTGTGTGATATTGTGAGGAAGGTAAAATTCTCCTACATTTTTTTGTGTTCTTATAGTGTGGGAAACCACACACCACATGGACTGCAGGATTATTTATCTGTGCCTTGATTTTTCAAATTATAAAAAATCTTTCTGTCTTTGCATATTATTTGGTGTTAGATTTTTTCCTAAGATTTCTTGGGTTTATTTTTTCCCTGCTTTTTCATTTGTGATTTTATAAACATTTAAAAAATAATTAATGATTTGTCAGCATAATATTTGAAGAAGAATACAGACAGGACATCCAAATCTGTGTTAATAGCAATGTGTTGTGTTCAGTGCAGTGCCTTTGTGGGCATGAGAAGTCACTCTTCTAGGAGTGTGACAAAAGGAAATGACTTAAGACTGAGTTTTTCCACACTAGACTAAACAGCTGTAACTGATAATAAACAGCCACTAAACATTGTTCTTGTCATTCAATGTCTTTTTTGCTTGCTGCTATGTAGTCAGGAGTAGTTGTGGTGCAGCCAGGATTTCTGAGTGCTACAGGATTTCTGAGCAGGAAAGGAAAGAGCTACATTTTTCATGCACCTATCTGCTCTCAGGTTTTCATTCGCGTCTCTTCCTGCGGCATCCTATGAAACAATGATAAAATGAATGTCCCTGACATTTCCTACACTTCATTCCAGATATTGCACATCATTTATATGCAGTCTTACAATGCAATAATTTCTCTAAAATACTGTGGGTAGCTGAAGTATGTGGCACTACTCGTACAAGGACTACATGAACTAAACTACTGGTTTAAAACCTAATGCTGTATTTTGTTGGGGTTTTTTCTCTAAGTCTTATTCTTTCAATGTGCAAAAGTCCTTAGGTTAGATCTTCATGCACTTTTCCAGCCTCAGATACATCATGGCCATTTTTGCTGTGCCAGTATCAGTTTTGGTGGTCACTTCTCCTTGCCTTCATAGTACAGTACCAAGGGGAGGCCTGTGAGAATAGTGAGTTGGGCAAATGGCCTCTTCCCATCCCCCTCTCCTATTAACGCAACGAATCAAAATATCCAGAATGACTTCCTGCAGTCTTTTTTAACTTTTTAATTTCATGGAACTGCTTGAAGTCATTTAAAAAAAATCTTATTTAATCTTATTTAAAAAAATCTTGAAAACGTTTCTTTAATGGGGTAGCTAATGCCATGAGATAAAGCAATCATTTGACATCAGTAGTTGAAATGTTTCATGTATCAAATATTTAAATAAAATATTTAGACATTATTTGTATAGTCCACTTTACTATTTTCAAATTATTTGCTGAATTTGACCTGACTTTTCAAATATATTTGTGTCTTGTCACAGCATGACATTTCCTGATGAGTATATTGTTTTTTTCTAAAAAATTTACCCTGCTCTGTTGGAAGTATCTTGCGTGACTGTAAAACACTGGCAGAAAGTGGATTTTGAAAGAGCCTGATTAACATTTCATTTAAGGAATCTTCACCAAGAAATTCTGCTAAGAAAAGTGGAGCTGTTAATGCAAAGTCTTTCACTGTGAAAAGTTTGGGATAGGGTGAAAATAATAAATCAGTGATTTAAATCAAAACTAGAGGTCCATAAATTCCTTTTTCAGCAGTAGGTTAAACTGTCAGGTCTAACAAAAGCTTACAACACTTGCCTGCTCACTGGTTCTGATTCTGCAAGTGCTGTTGCATCAAACATTATTCATATGGAGGTTTCCAATGCTGCTGTGTGAGCCCTTTCATAATAAATAGTAAGCCTGACAGATTTTCCATGATCATGTGCAATAGACTCAGTAAAAGAGGAGTCTCATTCTGGAACTACCATTCAGATGTTTTTTTCTGAATGGTCTGAATAAAAATTCACATAATAATTTTATATGGATATCTCAATATAAATTATATATAAACATATTTGTGCATTTATATATTTTATATAAATTATATATTTCATATATATAAATTCCTCAGTATTTTATTTGTTTTTTATTTGAAAACAGCTCACTGAGATGTACAGTGATAGAACACATTTTTTCTTGTCAGGGGAATAATTTTAATTGTTTTATTTCTTCAAGCAACCTTTCAATATGTTTTATCAAACCAGCTGCTATGTTGTCCTTGTTACGAGTGTCTCAGCATATTCTATACAAATCCTTCTTTTCAGGCTTTATAGTTCAGTCATCAAATTCGCTTTGCACTGCAATGTTTCTTGAGACAGCAGCAGCTCTGTGGAATGCATGCTGACAAACAAGCTGCTCATCAAAAGAGACAGGAATTTCAGGGGACTTGTGGACTTCATCAAAGTGTGTTTGCATGAGGTTTACAAGGACCAAAAATGGGCCGTTGCTGAGAAATCAGAGAAGATCAGCGCGGACTAACATAGTTCATAACTCTAATAACTCCATTTTTGTGGACTCTATCCACAGCACCTCTCTGGCAGCCGTGTTTGAAACAAATCCCTCTCTAAGCTGTCACCTGTTATTCTTCCTGAGCGTGCCAACTGTTGAGTGTGGTGAATGCTGAAACTCTGCCATCAGGGGTAAGCAAGAGCTATAACTGAAATTACATTAGCAGCAGAACTGAACAATGGCTCAGGCTGCTCTGTTCCTTGAAAAAGAATGTTAAGGTAATTTTAAGTGTTGCAAGTGCCTTCTGCAGGGCATCTGCTCAGCAGAAATTTTCTCTGTACTCCTCGAAGTCTGGCTTAGACAGGTCAATAAATCTCTGCCTCTCTTTCTTTGGCTGCAGAGGGTTGGTGTTTCATAGCTGCAGAAGGTGAAGAATAGAAAGTTACATCTTGTAGGGAAAAATAATTCTAGGGCAACACCAAAGGAGTACACAGACTTCTTCATTCTTAATGCCCCCTGCTAAGTAGCAGAGTGTGTTGTTTCAATAGAAAACAAAGGCTCAGAGTGCAGAAAGACTGAGAATTGAGAAGGCTGGGTGGACAGAAACGAAACATTTCTTTGCAGTGTAGACTGGGGAGATGTAAGGAAATCAGTATGTGTGCACGTGATTTGTAGTTGTCATTGAAGCTACAGAATGGCCTAAATCACATTCTAGAAACTGTAATTTATTCTATATCACTGATAAATGAACTCAAATAATATTGATTCAAGATATTTTCTTATTTTAATGGGTTTTGTGTACACTCAGTTTGAAATGCTCAACAAAGTTATAAAAATGTCCTATCAAGTTTATGTACTTTTGAATTGTGATTAATTTGATTTACAAAAGACAAAGTCTGAAAAGAATGGGGGCATTCATAACCCAGTGATTTAGTGTAAAACATAAAATGACTGGCAAAATAATACAGTTATGTGTTTAAAAATGTAAGGAATAAGTTCCAGTGATGCCATAAATTCCAGGAAAATATTTTAGGAACTATAACATAGAAATTTATTGTGTCTTGGCTGGAATAATGATTTCTCCTTGGCCAACAAAACACTTTGCAGCCTTAAATCTATAGATAAGTATTAAAGTTGGTTTTATCAGAGGAGATTCTTTTAGATTTATATGTTATTTCCTAAAGTTAAAATATTAAAATAGCAGGTAAATTAATAAGTAATAATTTAAATTGAAAATTAGGCAGTTTATATTGTGCATGATATTTGCAAGGTAAGTGGGCTCAATAAGACAATTCTTATTCTTTCCCCCACAGGATGGTGTCAGGAGTGCTGCTAGCAGTGTTCTGTTTGGTTCTTCATACAAACCTGACAGAGACTGGTACGGGTTTGACAGTAACCATCATATCTGATACTTTGGAGGCTCACAATTCAAACCCTGATGAAAAGCACACCTCTGTAAGCAATAGAGCTCCATGAGAAAAATAGTGCTATCCATGATTTCCATGAGCTGGGGCAGAGAGGGGTTTTGTTACATTGCCTTATAAGCCCATTTTCCACAGGGTCTCTTTTTCCTTATGTGTGCAGAGATGGTCCCCTTGACCACTTCTTCTTACCAGGGCAAAGACAAGGATGTGGAAGTTCTGACCAATTTTATTGTCCTCTCTGTAACGCTGCAAGTCCTTTTCCTTCTATAGTAACTTCTATAGTGTTTTTGTGATCAGATGGAATTGTGGTGTCTGGGAATCTATTAATGTGACCAAGTTTTGACTCTGGTGAACCTTTAATTCAGGTGAGCCATGGCAGAGATAGTAATGTTCAAAGGCAGAGTCCTGCACTGCTGAGATCTTCACACTGATCATTTCTGTAATGCTCTAAGTGGGTGGAGGTTTAAGTGACTGTCAGATTAATAAAACTTGATGTTCCTACCCTAAGGATTTTATTGTCCAAAGTTCAGTTACACATTATGACTCAGATTCAAGCACTTTTGAAGTCAATTAAAATCCTTCCGTTTATGTCCCAGTTGCCAAAAACATTTGAGCTATGACTCGCAGAGCCATGTCTGAGAGTAATCCAGGGAGAGACAGATGGACCATGGTCCTGTTCATCCTCCAAACAGATGACCCCTGAAAGTACCCTGATTAGTCACACAGACACCCTGTGTCTCATCCCTTCCTGGTTGAAGCCTGGTCTTCTCCATGAATTTGTGAAGCCATTCAGTGCAGAGAGAGACATTTCATGCCTGTCGTGGCTCTGATAAATGTTGCTCCTCTCTTCCTTATTTGTGGTGACTTGGGAAGATATAGGCTGCATCATCTTAGGGCTCTTGCAGCGTATGCAATCTGGAGGGTTCTTTCCATTGCTTCCTTCCCAAAGAAATCAAGGTAAAAATGGTGGGGATGGCATACTGCTGTTGAAGTGCAACACCCACATTGACATTAAACTGTCAGGCCTATGTATGGGTTTCAGTCCTACTGGAGCAGCAACAGGATTCAAGGCAAGCATGAGAAACTGCTGAAGGAGAGGGATAAGCATTTGAGTCTTGCTGCTCCAGGTATAATTCTGCTGACATCATTATATGTGTGTATATATATATATATATGAGTGTGTGTATATATCTTTGTCCAACTGCTTCAAAACTCCATGTGCCCACACTGCACATCTCAGGCACAGGGGTCACTTGCAGATGTTTGCAGGTAATGCAAAGGTCTGTGCAGAGAGCTGTGGCTGTAGTGCAGTACACAGCCTGCAGGAGCTGCAGAGTCTGAACTGGTTGCCTTCTCATTTAATGGTTAATTTTTTCATAGGATAATTCAGATTGGAAGGAACTCCTAGTCTTAAAAATCAGATTTATCTCATTTGATGGTAGAAGTGGTGATCTAGGACCTGTTTTTATTTGTTCAACGTCTCTACTCTTCAATATGGGTTGTTCTTATCTGGCCAAGAGCTGAAGTGGTTTCTCTGGCCACATGATAGAGGGCCTAATTCTAGAGGAAGGAGCCTATTCTCTTCCTCCTCATATGAGAAGTCTTCTCTTTCATGAAGAGCATCATCCCAGAGTTCTGGCAAACTAAATGAGTTTTTTCTGGATTATTAGTTGGGGATTAGGCCAATAATGCAATTTAAAACTGCACAGAGTCCAAATCTTACCTTTTCCTAAATCTCCCAATTGTGTTGTTTTTTGCAGTCATATCACTTAATAATTCAGTCCCGATCTTCCTGTCTGTCTTCATTTTCTGCCCCATTTTGGGGTTTCAAATACACTCCCTTTTCCTCAAACATCCTGTCACATACCACAGGTGTAGCCATATCCACCATCTTAACTCCAGGTGGCTGGAAGCTTATTCTGCATAAATTAGGGAGAAAAGCTGCATTCTTCTTTCTGAGAAAATGACCCAGAATTAAACATAGAGACCATAAATCTAGCCAGTACAGAGCTCTATCCATTTCTAGTTCAATAGTTCTCCATACTTAATATTTACACAAACAAAAGTGATTTCCAGTCATCATCGACTCTTAATTATTGTCCTCTACAGTTTTCAAAGCCTAGGTTTTGACATAGTACATGCCAGAGAAGTAAACAACCCCACAATCATGAATAACTCGATTAAAAAAGCATTACAGTGTATTTCTATTATAGAAATAGACTGTAAGAAAAGGTCAGATTTTATTCACCTTACCACACGAAACTTAATTTTTCTTCCTGTAGTACAAACACATAAAGAAACTGTTGTTCATTAAATCGAGCTTTTGCTAATGCATACTTGAAGATGTCTGGAACTATTGCAGCAGAAGCAACTGCTCCAGCAGCTGAATATTCCTGCACATGAATAAGGTTGGTGAGGATGGAGACTACATTGGCATGACAGCCTGCTTAAGCCTTTGACTTATAGTAATGCATCATTTGAATAACATCCGTGAAATTTTTAAGCTCAGTCCCTTTACTTTTACAGTTCAAATAATTTCATGCAAAGTGTAGTTAGAAACAAATTCAAACTTACAGAAATTTGGACTCTAGGGTTTCTATAAAATCCCAACCCTTTATGGATAAAAGCATTTCCTACATTCAGCTGACAGGATCTGACATGCATTCAGTGCTTGTGTTTTTGTCTCTAGATAGAAATGTATGTAGTCAATCAAATCTCATAAATGACTGCTGTTGTTAGTCTTGGGAGAATTCCTCCCTTCTGGTACTGAAACTTCTCAGAGTCATTAGTTAGAAATTTGCAGCTCTGAATCCTCATGAAATCTCAAACCAGCTCCACTGTCAGACTTTCAGTCTGAAGTCAGTGCGGTCCAAACACACAAAGCAGCTATAAAAAAAGGTCACTCGATACAGTTCTTTTCAGTTTCCAGTCAGAAAAACTACCTACTTTCTATTCATACTCATATATTATTCCTGTAGCACTGAAGAGACTTGTTTGCAAGGAAAAGTAATACTGAATGATTTCCTATATATCTAATCCTGGGATACAGTAACTGAAAAAAGTGAAAGGACTGACTGTGTCCAGGGCTTACTTCCTTTTGGAAAAAGCAGCAGGATGTCCTTCTGATCCATAGGTTAATTTGAGAAAACTACAGCAGCCATCATCATCATAGAATATCGCTGCCATTAAATATATCAGGAAATATATCTACTCTCAAAATTTCTCTTCTCTTTCTTAAGTGTTTATTCTTTGCTATGAAATTGCCAGTGCTAGATGGACTCAGCACAACTTCTTTAAAATGAAGTGACAACTTTCTGGGTTTCTGTTTTTCTCTATTGCGAGTCCAGATAGTCTTTGATTCGGTAAGAGTATTCATCATTAGCCAAAAAAGAAAAGGCTTGTAGTATTGTCTCGATACTTTATTATTTTCAGAAAATGCATTAACAATTTGATATCTACTGTCAGGGATGAGATAAACAAAAAATGAGTGCAATACGGTCTTGCCCCGGGTGAGCTTGCTGCAATACTTGTCAATTATAAGACTTTTTCATGGCTCCTAAACTCCTTTCTGAAGTGTTAAAGGTCTCACTAATCTTATCAGGCTGCTGATTACCACCTACTGAGCACAACAAAGAGACAAAGAATGTGCATTGCTTTCAATACACATCAATGATTTTATTCTTTCCCCCACTCAAAAATTATCCTGTTGCTTTAAAAGATGTGAATATTGAAATTACCTTTTTCAAAATGTATGTCGTGTGTGGGGGGTAGTCAGCATCTGTTTCAATAGCATGCCAGGTGATACAGCACACTGTGGTGTGATTGCAACAACGGAATTCTTAGTGCCAGGGACACAGCTCTTACCAAGCTGATGACAATGGCCAGCAGAAGTTTCCATGGAGCCTCATCCCTTTCCTTTAGCTCTTAGTCTCCAGGAAAAAAGCTGCAAAGACAGTGTTTGTGGCTGGGAAAGATATGGAAAAGTCTTTCCTCTGCAGTGGAGTAGTAGCACAGAAGATTCCCTCATAATATAATATATGAAGTGAGAATTAGGAAAAGAAGAGATGTTGGTTTTCAATGCTGAAAACTGAACCATGGAAGATACTCCAGAAGCTCCAAGTATAAATCTTCCTTATACAGACATCAAAGCAGCAGGACTGGAAAAAAACCCCAGGAGGCTTGTGAAGCTGAGTTTTGACTAAAGATGGGTATAGCTAATATGGGTCAAAGCTTGCATTCAGTGGATAAGCACTCAAAGTTTGTCAATTTATTCCTATTTACTGGACTGCCAAAATTTGGCAGGAGATACCAAGAAAATAATCTCTATTATGATGTGTTTAGAATTTCCTGCTTTGGTTCATCTTGGAAATGCTCCAAGATCAGCTTTCTTGTGACATTTTGGCACTATTTTTTCATTTCTCAGCTATTTGTACTTTGACATTCCTTTTTCACTAGCTGAAGTCTGAACAAAAACTTCTGTAGAAGAGAGGGTAACATGAGGCTGGCTGAATTGGACACAGAGGTTAGAAAAGAGATTGAGCAGTGGGAGATACAGGAATGTACTGCTTTTATCAGAGTGTCGTCAGCTGAGGAAATGGGACTGGCATAGTTTCACAGCCAACAGCAAAGTCTGGGAGGAAAACATAGCCTAAGCCTTGTATCCAAAATATTGATGGAAATACAACTCCATGGCATTCAGTTAGAGACTGAGCATCTCTGAGCAAGCAGGTAACTATCTCACCACTCAGACCTCTGGAGACAATCTGTTTCAACATGATACATGGTGTTTCTCAAGCACCCCTTAGATGCATGCATATCTGCCTCCCACCCCATCACCCCGTGGTGCAATGAATGGATGTGCTTTGCAGCTCCTGCTGTTTGCAACCACTTTCCCATGTCTCTACCTCCCTGATTCTCCATCTCTTCAAATATTTGAAAATGTTTTTATTCCCACCATCCTGTACCCATGGAGTTCACTTTTGCTCTGCCTATGGATAATGTTAATTGCTCTCTAAAACACCCCTTACGAAACTGGATTTTGCTGTGTTTTGGCTTGAACTTACACCTCAGCTGGGCCTGTGCACGCAATAAAGCATTGAGGTGTTCATGGTCTGTATCATGCAATACAGATTAGAAGCTGGGTTGAAATCACAGAAGATGAAGTACTGTCATAAGGCATTTTTCCTCCAAGAGCGGCCTGTTGGTGCCAAGGATTCCTGCACTGTGTCTTGTTAGTGGTGTAATGTTAAGCCAAAGTCTTACTGCAGCAATAACAAAAATCAGCCCTATCAGGTCCTTCATACTTTTCCCATGTAGACATTCCTCAGTCTCCAGGGAGCTTCTCCAGACCTTCTCCAATTAAGAACAAACCTGAAGACAACAGCTGGCTGTGTGATGTGTTTCAGCAGACATGCCTACATGCATGCACCT
The DNA here is from genome assembly GCA_013399895.1 of Serilophus lunatus. NCBI lineage: Eukaryota > Metazoa > Chordata > Aves > Passeriformes > Eurylaimidae > Serilophus > Serilophus lunatus. The sequence continues at coordinate 4,106,955 of VXBA01000855.1, read as the reverse complement.
TCCCTCCATACTCCATACAAATGTACTGTGGATTACTGGCCAACTGGCAGATGGTTGAAGAGGATTCTTCCAGATGCTGCTAACTAGCATCACAAGTAATCCTTCACTTGTGTCAGTGAAGCCTTTGTGAAATACCACCCAAATAGCAGCTTTCTTTCACATTGTGTCTTGAGCTGGTGGAAACAGATATTTTGAAGTTTGTTTTTGGGGTGAGGTTGATGACAGAGGCAGGTTGTTTTTGTATCTGGGGAATCTATTCATGTATTAGGGGCACTTAGAAAATGTAATTCAGTCTTTCTCCAGACATGAAGTTCTCCCTTTGACTAATTCTGATGACTGTGACAGGGCACCATGCATCTAGGTACTTTAAAACCATATTCACATTTATGGTCTTGGCTTTTCAGTCTTTAGGATTGTATCTTTCAACTCCGTGAAGAAATCCATACACTGATCCTGCTTCTGGCACCAATTAACTGTGATCTATTTATCTGGCCAGAGTAGGAATGGCAAAAGGACGTGGTAGAAGAAGCCGTTAACATAAGCAGTATTTTATCTATTTAAATGTAATAAAGGATATCAGAAAAAAAGAACATCTTAGTGCAAAGTTTTGCTTCTGTAACAGATTTTAAAAATGTGGATTTTAATGATGTTGACCAAGCACAGTTCTTGGGACTTGTTCCATTGCTCACTGAACGTACTGGAAAGAGTCCCACTGATTTCATAAGATCAAGTCCCAGAATGGTGAGGGAAGTGTTTTGTGAGGACTAATTCTTCTACTGAAAGAACCTTCCCATCAGAAAGAATTCCTTCTGAACACAGAGTTAATGGACCATTTTCTTCATTCTATAGCTTTAAGAAAAATAACTAAAAGAGAAAAGAATTTGTGAATACTTGTAGAGTTATCTGAAATTCTAACGTATCAATGAAGAGCTTTAAATTTGCTCTGTATTAGCTCCTGTTCCTCATCTATAGATTTAATATAGCTTGAAATCTGTAGAAGCTTGTTGTTTAAAAAGATTGATAATTTGTTATAAACAGAATTAATAATTTCAATACCTTTTTTAAAATTATGCACTGTTTTTTTAAATCATTAGTGTTTTCCTGTCCTGTTCCTCTTGTTTCAATAAAATTGCAAACAGTGACATAAGAACAAAATAACAGTCCGATCTTTGTGTTTTGTAATGAATAATAAAGTGTTTTTAACCTCTTTAGGGATTTAACACCACGTTAATCCTTTAATCCCCAGAAAAACCAATTTTGTTGACATGAAAAGGGGATATTTAACTTCATCCAATTAATTTTCTTCCTTGGAGATACTATGATTATGAAGATTAGATCAAATAGATTCATTAGAATAAACTTATTTTGTACATAGTGGTAGTTTTGCCAGTAGATAATTATATCAGAAAAGAAAATTTTACATTACAATTATGCTTAATTTTCCTCACTATCAGAAATGCCAATACTTTGAAACCCAGAGAACTATACCACTTCTATAATACTCAGACATTAGGTGTATTTTCTTTTCAAGCATATTTGCCTAGAAATGGAAGAGAATAGAATACTCACTACTTTGCCTATCTTTGCTCTATGACTTTCAAAATCTTAGTCATCTTCAAAGTTTCAGCTAAGCAGTGAGTCAGTAAAGCAACTATTCTGTGTGGATTTTCCAAATGCATTGGGTATGTAAATAAAGACAGATTTTTCAGTTAAGCATTTACAGAAAGGTCAGATTTTCAAATGTTTTGTGGTACTTCAAAAGGATAAGTTCTTTTTTTTAAGAAAAATTGCCTTAAAGTTTGCTGTCTCTGGAATGAAAAGGATATGCATAAGAGTGAGGAAGGGTGGTTTTATGGTTAAGACATCAAAGTGAGATTTGGAAAATCCAGATTAAATTCCCCACTCAGCTGTAGACTTGATGTGCAGTTTTGGTCAGGTCTCTTGACCTTACATCTTCCACCAAAAGTGGTGTAGATAATACACCCTTTCTTCTAGGCTTTTTTTAGTTGCCTTGTCAAACTGGAAGTAGTTTGGGGTACAGACTGAGACCACAGTTCGATGATATAATAAATTTTCTTTCTAGTACTGGATCACACATTTTTTTGACTGAATGATGTGAAACACCAAGCCTGGATAGACTTTCTCTGTTAGGCCAAAGCTGTCACTTCTGATGACTTTGTACCAGTGATCTTTATGCTGGATGAGAGATCACTGGATGTACCAGTCAAAGAGTGTGGTTTATGAATCAGTTTAAGACAAATAAAGCCCAGAGTTCCTGCTGTGTGTTCCCTCTCCTTCTCTCTCTTAGCATTAACTGGGGACAGCTGTGCAGCTGGCTGCATCAGTGGTCTGATCCAGCTCAAGAGAAATCTTACACAGACACACACAGACACACACACACACATCCCCCCCACCCCAAAAATGGTGATTTTTTTGCTCACAACCAAATGCATGGTCATTAATGCTGTCACAAGGGAGGAGACAGCAATTTCAAGGTTTGGAGAGGGAAGGGGAGACCACACAACATCTTCTTCAGGTTGGTCAGGGTCTTGCAAAGTCCCGTTTAGGATCAGTAGAAACACGCTGGAAAATCCCCTGACACATTATGGAGGTACCAGAAAAGCTACAATGAAGGAGCTCCCTAAGTGTTTGCTTGGCTTTCTACCCAAATACTGGCCCTGGCATCGGAGACACGATGTTGAAGGTGTTTTTCTGCATCTGAGTCTCAATGACAGGCACTCACTCAGCACGCCATGGTGTCAGCATGAGGTACTCCGTATCTCATTCTGAGAAGTGATGGGATTTTTAAGTGCCACTGTGCTTGCTCAGGAGCTTTGGGGATGAAGCACTTACATTTCAAACACAAAAACTACTAGATTGAGATTTTTTTTTTATAGATTCCACACTTGATATGAAATACTCACTGACCTTTCCGTTGGTGTTATTATTTTGTTTTCATTATACAGGCAGATGAAACTGGACAGAAAATGAATAATTGCAATCCACTGGTGGATATTTTGTTGCCTATAGTATTGATTTTGAAGTTATGGTACTGCAGTGTTGCAGTATTTCTCAGTGTTATCTTCAGCACTCTTACTCAACATTAAAGGTTGGAATTGCAGAGTATCACTTTGTGTAGGCAGAAAAACTTGCCATGACACAATACAACATAATGGTTTCCAAGGAGTCATTACTTTCTGTCATGTCAATAATTGGCAGATTAAATCTCCTTAAATAGACACTAACAGCACTGAGTGTAACAACTCTAAACTAGCCATTACAGCTTGTGGTGTCAATAATCCATCAATTAAGGAACTCTAATAGTATACCTTGGCATAAAGGGTTAGAGTGGCTCTGAAGGAGCCAGTTGCAGTCAGTTGTTTGCTTTTAGTTGTTTGAGGTTTTCAGTACACCCTTCTGCTCATGTCTTTTATCATCCCTTTCTTTGTTCCTTCTTCTGAAAGTCTGGACAGGTGTTATATCTAAGTAAAATAGAAAGGTATTTTAATGTTACATTTAGATTCAGAATAATTCAAAGGTATTGAATCTATTTTTCTCCCCAGAGCAGTGTGCACGTGTTCTCTCACACTACGAACACAAATGCTGTTCAAAAAATTGAGGGTTATGCACATGTCAATGCCATTTGAATTAAGATTTCACTGAATCCAAAATGCATCTTTAACAGTGCATCTCTAACAGCTTCTGTACAGAAGTCCTCCGTGAAAATAGAAAATGAGTGTTCAAGTCAACAACATAAGAACAAAACTCATGTGGCTGATACTTTATTAGAAAGTCAAATTTAGTGAGAATATTGTTTTCATCCCTACAAGTAAGATTCAAAAGCCTGACACTTAGGGAACAAGGGGTTCAGAGAATTGTGGCTTTTATTCAGGCTGAGATATAGTTCAAGCTGTAGTTTGAGTGCAGTGCTGCTGCTTAGAAGTTTATTTAGTATTAGCATTAGCACATGCTAAGCACTGAGTTCAGTGAATCTTAATGATACTCCAACCAGTCTTCCCTGAACTGTGTCCTCATCAATGTTTCACTATAGATGAGCAAAGAAATGGGCACCCAATCTTCCATACTTTACTTTTCCTGCAGAGATCAGTGTTTGCCTTGGCTGACCCACTGTCCATTCAATGGCTTTAGAAGGTTTCTTAAGTCCCCAGCTGTCAACAGTTCAAGACAGATACCTATTGTCTGAATCCTCTTGTTGATCTTGGGTGGAGTCAATGTGGTGTTGCATGATCGAAGTGTAGAGAAAGATGAAGGTGGAGATAATTTTTTTTAAAAAGTTATGAATTCCACTAGGAAACTATATTGGGGAAAAAAAAAAAAAAAAGGAATGTTGAAGAGAATCTTCTGCTTATATGATATTAGTAGAACTATCTGCATTTCAAGGTCTTTTAATACATGAACACATACTGTACAGTGGAATGCCATTCTCACTATTCCACACCACTCAATTAGCAGAGCACTAAGTGCTTCTGTCGTCAAAAATTTTTTGTGGTTTGTTGCACAGAGTTTAAAAATCATTATTTCGTGCTAAACATGAATATTCGTTTTTAGTGACAAAGCAAACCAGATTTAGCAGCCTTAAGTAATACATAAAGTAGCATTGTATTGCAATGATATGCAGCTGCATGCATCCAAATAGTGATACTGTCCTCAAAATATTTCAAACTAGTAAGTTTTCATCATCCTTCAACAAAACCCTGCTTTGATCTCTGTACTGAGCCCTGGTTGTGTGTAAGTGCTGTGCAGTCAGTGAAGCTCTTCTCTGTGCAGGACCTCACCCCATTTTTTTTTTCCAATGCTGGGAGGCAAATGACAGAGGCAATGGGGCAATAGTAGGAGAAACCACATCCTGTGGCTGAGAAAGCTGGATTCCATCCCTCCTGCTGTCTCACACTGTCTGCCCTACAAAACTGGGCAGATTCTCAGTCTGATGGGCCTTTAGGATGAGTTTCTCTTGTTCTGGGTGTCCATTGCATTTTATCTGTGGCATAATTTAGAGAGATGCTAAGATCTTATAGGTGTAACAGAAGTCAACTTGAGCTGTGATTTGAATGCACAAAGTGCTCTAACAGTGCTGGATACTCAACAAGATGACCCAAGAATAAAAACCCCAAACAAACTGATTTCAGATAGATGGGATTCTGTGCCTCTGTTCTGCAGCTCTAAAATGGAGATCATAATATCTGTTCTGCAAGGTGTTACGAAATGCAAAGGGCTCCATGTTTGTGAAGCTGCTGGTTACTCTGGAGAGTGCAGCACAGAAACAAAGTTAAAAATAACTTTTTACAGGATGGATGAGTGGATTATACTATTGTAGAGCTGTATCAAATAAAGTAAAAAGATTTATTGAATCAAACTGAAGCCCATCCCTGCATACTGATATTGTCATAGTACATGTATGTGCACATGCTGAATCACATATTATTCCCAACGTTTTTAGAGCTTGATTTTGTCACCATGATATCCTTTAAGTGTTATTTGATAGTGGTTTCAGTGCATCAATTTGTATGCATCCTTGCTCTGATAATGCCAAGAGGATTTTTTCACAGATTGTTGTGTCAGACTAAAGCCTGAGCTATAGCAAGCATCGGGAACTTGTGGTGCAACTGGAATCAGTGAAAGCTGCTTCCCTATGGACCTGTACTTGCAGTTGTATTCGCTGATGTGAGACCTATTCAATGGTTTTCCAGCCCTGGTACTCATAACGTCTTTTGCCCATATGGCTTCTCCCATAGCTAATAAAAAATAAATTCAAGCTGAAGTCTTACCTTCCACAGGGGCACTAATACAATCTTTCACCCTTCTCAGCTGCTATATTTAGAATTGAATAGAGTAGAAATTGTAGAAATTTGTAGAGGCTCAATATCTACCCTTCTCTCAAATTTGGCTGACATTGCCTAGTAGGCTTAAAAATCATTTGAGAAATGAGAGGGTGAGGGAACGTTCAGACGTGACATGATTGCATAAGCTTAATTCCCTTAGGAGAAAAAGGAAAAAGAAACATGCAAAAGGCAGAGCTTCTCTCTCCACTCTGCCAAGCCATTCATCTGAGGACTTGTGGTATTAAGGCAGGAATGGATCTTAACCACCAGTCCTACACCAGTGTGGTCCTCCAATTGCAAGTTTTACCACAGTGTGACCAAGGGACAAAAAAATCAGTTCCACACATCCAAGCTGATGTACTTTACCCAAAAATTAATATCCATAAATTCAAAACTTGTGGCAAAAGTGAGTGTGTCTAAACTGCTTCTCCATGGGCATGTTGTTGTAAGCATTTCCTTTTTAGGACTACTGCTGTGTAACAGACTTTCCTCATTTTAAGCTTCTAAACTTGTTTGAGAAGGCAGATAGAAAAAAACCCTAAATTACAGCAGTGTGTGACCCTTGAAATTTGCTTCTTCTAATACCCCTGCACAGAGATTCACACTTACATTGTAAGAGACAGAACTCTATTGTCCCAATTCATTCAAGTGGTATATATGTTTCATGCTTTAAAATGAATGTGCATAAAACATATACACATTCAAAATCATATTTGCATCAAAATAGAAGAAATGGCTTGAGCTTTTTTTTTTTTTTTAATATTTAATGAGGAGTGTCCAAATTTTCTAAGGGAAAACTTGATTCTCAGGTCTCCTTTAGTGTGGAATGTATTGTTCATGAGGAAGGTGCTGTGCATGAGGAAACAGAGCAGAAAGAGTACTCTTCATCTATTCACATTTTGAAGAGCTTTAATTTCCAGAAATAGAAACACCTGCTAAGGGCAGAAGTATAATTGCTTGCATGCCCTCAAACATTGTTTTACTACATCACTTTTCATCTCATTCTCAAAAGGATTAACAACTAAACACTGAGGATTAGAATGGTGCAAGGGTAAAAAAAGGAGATCAAAGCAGGATGAGCAGACAGGAGTAGGGGAAAATGTTTATTTGCAGTACAGTAATTTTTAAATCCAATGGCCATTGAATTCTGTGACTGGTTTTGCTTGCATGGTAAATGAAAGTAGGATCTTTCTTTAGTGCCCTGCTGATCTAATGGTGCTAGGCAAGACTTGCAGCTTCTTGTTTTGGAAGCATGGTGTGACACTGTACAAAACTGCACCATGGAAAAAAGGATGTAGGGCTACACACGTAGACCAAAGGCTGTTGGGACCATGGGACCGACATCAAGCATTGAGTGCAATCTCTATTGGGACAAAGGGTACCCATGTCTCTGGTGTTGTGGTAATTAAACTTCTGAAGCAAAGAGTTAGAGCAGGAAAGCACTTGAGGACAATAACTTGAACTTATGGTGATTTTGTCCTGAATTCATGTATATCCTTACACAGTCTGCAAAAGCAGCCTTTCACAGATTTACTTCCATATTTCTGTAGCATGGTTCGTAATTATTATTATTTTTAAAAAAATCTGAAATGGGCATGTGTGTGGAGTCACAAAATACACTGAGTAATATTTTGTTGCTGTGTAGGGAATGATCTGTCCTCAAACAGTTTTTTGGGGCAGAAATAGCTATTTCAGTAATGGGAAAACCAAAAGGACTTATTGGGCACTTTGCAAAAATGAAAGGAGCAGTCTCAACCCAAGTCAGCAAAACATCGTGGTTACTGTCAGGGTAGAAGATGGAACAGACACAGTCAGCTCATCCTCTGCTGGCCCCACATGACTATGGGAAGTGGCATAAGGAAGCTAAGGCTTCCAAACCCGCATAGTGCCTATTTTGGGAATACTTATGAGACTCCTTTTTTCTATGCTTTTAACTAAGTATCTTCTTATAGAATCATACAAATATATGGTGTTACTGCGATGGAAGAGTTACAGCTCTAGCAGATAAAAAAGGAAAGAAAATAGTAAAGAAGGCATATCTGTTAATGGAGTGATGCCAGATTATACACTGCAAGGTTTGGTCAGAGACATGTCCACAGCAAGGTTCATTTGTGTCCTTTGACACTGAAACATTAGTGAACCTTTTTTAATTAATTAAATAAGTGTCTTCGAAGGAAAAATATCTTTTCTCTACCAGTTAATTTCCTTTGCATGTGTGCTTTATTGGAAAGAAATAACCAATCTGCTACCCTGTAATTAATTGGATTACAGAATAATTACAGCCTTGTTTGCTTTCTGCAGATTACATGGTAATTATATTTGGTATTACCATGAAAAACCAAGAATTTCTGACTATGTCATTACATGGTTATTTCTACAATACAATACAACCGTTTAATTATACATGCAGTTTCTTTACTTCAATAGAAAAATGATTAAAATAATGCCAAAATTTTGAACAAGTGCCAGCATATTATATAACATTTATAATATCAGTAGGCATTTGTGCATGTGTTTGCAAGTATGTATTTACATATGCAGGGTTTTCATTCGTTCTTCCAGTCTCTCCTTTGTCCCTGAGGTCCATGATTCATGTTTTGCAATAGGTAGTAATTCCCCATTTGATACAAGGCATATTAGTCTTCAGTATACCCAGAAAAACTTGGTCCAGAAGCCATGAGTCTTTTCCCTGAAGTCTATTTAAAAATAGCCATGACAAGGACAAAAAAAAGAATGAGTGTAAGATAGATACTTCAGGCTGCAGGAGCTTAGTTTTGACAAGGTTTCTTGTCAGATTATTTGTTGGCATAATAATCAGTTGCTGAAGGACTGAGCTTTTCTGAGCTTCTTCCATGAATTATCCTCTGTTGCTAAATAAGCTTCTTTAGTTAGATCTTGTTAGAAAGAATATGATCATCAATGCCACACATTCCCTGTAATTAGAGGACAGAGCCAACCAGAGCCAACAAAGTTCAATGCCTGTCTTTTCTAGCCACACAGAAAATCTATATACAGTGAAGTTTACTCTTTTAATACTTGGTTCTAGTATTCAGAGTCCTGATTTGTAACAGAAGCAAGAGTGGCTTGCAAGTCTTTTCTCATCACCATTTCATGCCTCACTGATGTCTGATGAAAGGAGTATAACAAAACCATGAAAGAAATAATATGAGAGACAGTAAGAGAAAAAATATTTTTTTAATGTGATGACCTCTATGCCAAAGCAGAAGTAGGTACAAGGTGGTAGCTTGCACCGACTCAATCACGGATCCTTCTAAGGAAGCAAATTAATGACTTAATGAGTCATGTGGGGAGCTGTGGCCCCATGTGAACCACTGGTCTATAAAAAGAGGCATTATTGATGACAGGTCTTCCTCTGCAGGAAGAACAGAAAACCAAACAAAGCCACAACAAAAAGAGTCCAGAATTTTCATACTTTTTATAAGACTGGCAAAAACACATTACATCTCCTAACATAATTACTTTTTTTTCTACTATATTATCCCAGGCTTGAGGAAAGCAGCTTCCATCAGCAAAGCCCTTCATCCAGCAGCATAGTGTGCATCCAGATAATAAAGCCGAATGGAATAACACAGAATTTAGAATCCTCAGAAAGACTACCAACATAATCATCTTCTAGGTGATAATAAAGTGTCACATGCTGTTTTTATATAAAGCTGCAGGGCTTTTTTTTTGAATGTAGATTATCAGGGGATGAAATAAAACTGAAAAAAGTCAGGCATTGATATTTTGTTAAAGTTAGTGTTAAATCTCACAAAAGAATCAGCTAGGACAGGGCTAAGTCAGATCTGATACTATTTTGGTTTCCCAGATAGACAATACTTTGATTTGAAAAAGAAGAATAATACATTTTGTTTTCTTGAGGTTTATCTGTTGTATATGGTTTACTTTGATTGGTCACAGATTATTGCTTACAGACTAATGCCTTGTTGGGCAAGTTGTAGTAAAAGAGAACTAAGAGACGCTTCTGATCACTTCATATGACAACAAGATCTTGCAGGAATACAGACATCTGGAAGAGACAGAAGTTGACATGTAGGCTGTGACTTGGAATCAGTAGGTAAAATACGATAAACTGTGAAGATCCTTGAAAGTAAATACTTCTGTTAGACACAGCTGTGACAGATGAATCAAAGGATGGCTGTACAGTGAGGGTCAGAGAGGCTTTTAGGATGATATCAGAATCACTGCTGTTCTCCATCTTTATCCATTCTGGATCTGGTCATGCGAATCATTTGTGCCTTTTAAATCAAGGGAAATCAATGGGAGTTCAGTCTCCAGGGGTCTTGCAAGACTGTGCCCTGAGGAGAGGTATATTTTATACTCCATCCAAATTAGTTTGAATTTGTTCTGTCTGGCAGTAGATAGCAATAGCTGCCAATGCAATCAGTGTCACTTGCTGCTGAAGATATAGCATGAAAACTCTGTCATTGGACAAGACATTTTGCATCTTGTTCCTGTTGCAAAAAGCTGAGTTCTACACTGGCAAATTCAGCAAAGCCATTTCCCCACGTTTAATTGCAAAATCTCTCAGTGTAAGTATGGAAGAAGCCAGCTTGATAACCTTATTCACAACCTTGAAACCCAAAGGGATAGTTGAATGTTACCAAAGGGTACCTGGATCCTGCAGCTGTATATTAAAGTACTTACATTAAAGTGCAGTTCTACCATAGGTTTCTCTAGATGGTTGCTCTGGGATTCATACATAGATAGTGAAACTCATAAAAGAAAGAAGCACATCACAAATGAAGGTTGCTTATTAGTCATCGTCCAGGGAAGATGAAGTGAATGATTAAATTATGCTACTTCACATTTCTTTCTGAGTTGCTGTCACAGAGGTTTCAGCACAGTGAGAGCTACAAAAGCCTCCATGCTGAGTTTAAGTGCTGTTCTGTGGTAGCATCATTATGTGCTGTAGTTGGGCATTTTCTTAAATTCAATATTGAGAGACAAAACATTTTTTAGGTAAGTAGAACTGGAAAATACAGCACATCTTTAAGATTATGGGAAAATACAGTCATTAGGCTATCTTAATAGGGGGATAAAAGAGCCATTATTTGCTGTCATTCCACACTGTTTGGTAATTATGCTCATCAGGTGATAAAAATTAATAAGTTAATTTAGTTTTTTATTGTTCTGCCTGAAATCCTCAGAGAGTCTTAGGAAAGTAATTCTTCTCCCTATTGTGCTTTCTCTCTCTCTACCTACAGCCTTGTACATTAAGGACCAAAATATGAAGCTGATGAAGCAGCAAGTGCTGCTTGGTTTTAATGGATAGTGTTGATTTCTGTCTATAGTGGTAGACTTGTCAGTGCTAGTAAACAGTTGGACTCGATGACGTTAAAGGTCTTTTCCAACCTAAATGTTTCTATGAGAATATTTTATGATTCTAATTTTGCAAACAACAAATCCATGGGTATTCCTGGGAATCAGGAGATTTATTGTGCAGCTGAACTCCAGATACCCACACCTCAGATTAAATCTTCATCTACAACCCGTCTTTATCCAGGGTACAGTTACTGATGCTTTTGGTGATGTTGCATTATATTCTTGTGAGATATAAACATCTGGGGACCGGGCTACTGGCTCTCCATTGTTAGTTTGTGGAGGTTGAGGCAAAGGTTTTGAACACTGGATGTTTTCTGTTTGTTCCCTGCTCAGTGAATGGATGACATTTCAATGTCACCCTCATATCAGTTTTTCTATTTTTTCATCCATAAAGTACTTTTCCAACTTCAGGTGAAGCGCTGTGTATAATGGCAGCAGACATTATATACGTTTCTGAAGATATTGTTCTCAAACTTAGGCCACTGTCATGTATATGCCCTTGGTTTGATTCATAGATATGGCACCTCTGCATTAAGTTTCTTGAATTTCTCTCTGAATGAAATGAGGAGAATTATACATTTGACTCCTGGAAGGTGAGATTCGGAGTTCATTACTGAGTTGGAATTGCTTTGCGAGCCTCTAACAAGGGAAGAAGTTCAAGCCCAAGCTGTCATGAAATCCAAAGGCAGAAGGCCATCTGCTCAGATGGTTTAAATCATTGTGCAGCAGAACTATATCAGTAGTTTGCTGGCATGTTCCACCCTCCTTTTAGAGAAATGTGTTTCAGATACTCTACTATTACTGTGGTTTGATTAATGAAATTCCAATTGAAAATGAAACACACATTTATTTACAGAATATGGCCTGTGCACCATCAGGGAACACATTACAGTAGTAGTAGAACTTAAAGAAAGCTACAAAAGTGTTTTCAGATCTCATGTTTTGATTCAATCAACTGTAGAAAGTACAAAGGGTGTTTATGTATGTGTAATAGGAAAAGCTGTATACACTTGAATGAGTAGTAAATTCTGATGAGCTTTCTTTTGTTCTGTTAGTTAAAGTATTTATAGAACCCATTTGCATTTAGCTGGATGATTCTTGGAATTTTCTTTGTGTATTGAAATGCCAATTCTAAATCACAACGACATATTGGAGTAATAATATACAGTGCTTTTTTCTTAATGATTTTTCATTTTGTGCTTGAGCCAAGTATCTATATGGGTTAAAATCTATAATTCCCAGAACTGATAGACAATTCAAAAGGCTTAACAGACTTCATGCATCACTTGCTATTGAAACTGTATATCTAGAAGAAAACTAATATATTGACCTTAGAAGGCCATTTACTGTTTTTTGAAATAAAACCATCGCTTATGAGTCTGTGAAGTTTTTACTTTGGTGGTTAAAAGGGAAATACGAATACTGTGAACATTTGGGCTTTTGGGGAAGCCCATTCTCAGATCACAGAGTAGCCCCTGTGTTTGATCTAGAGCTAAGTATTAGTTCCAATGGGAGCTCTGAAAAGATACCTATTGTTCCTGTGGTTACATTTATTCCCTCTAGGATGCCACCACCTAACCATTTCAGAGGCTTTCTTTTATTTTGATCATGTGTAACACAGCTTTTGAAGGTAGAAACAGAAGTTTCTCCTGTTTGCCACAATTATATACAATTATAAATTTGGGAATGAATTTTGAATGCACTTAAGTCCCTTAACAGTTGTCATTACATTTGTCTAAAGTGACTGGTCACTTCACAGGGTACCTTGGGGCAAAGAGTAGGAGATACACTTTTATAACTCTAAGATTCTTTTCTAATGTATAAAGCAGTTCACTTGGTGGTGAGATATTTAAACTCCATGTAACAGTTGCACATAACAAGGAGATTTTTAAAAGCATTGAGAGCTTCAACAGCTAGAATAAATGTTAAAGTGCCAAACATAATCTCAGACTTGAGAATCTTAAAAGAGTTATGACTATTCAATCTAATCTCATTGGGTTAGCTTTAACCATCAAAATAAATTAGCAGTAATCCTGCTTACAACATAACTAGGGATAATGGAATAAAAGTAGGCACATGCAAATGCTGGGAAATGCTTTCTACAAGTGAGCTTTAATAAATAAGGAAATAGCATCCCTATGGGAATTTTAGAAGATTAAGTCTTTGATAATGTAAACGTTCATAAATCTGACATCTTGCTGAAGACCCAAATCCCCTTTCCTTCATGGATTCTGAAAAAAATAGACCTAATTAGAAGAATATTTAACTTAAGATGCCAAAATTTGGATATGACTTGTATTCTAAGAGCTGCACTTAAAATCCCTCTTCAGTGCCAAGCAAACATAAGAGGAAGAAGATGGGAGAGAAAGAAATCTCATTTTTCCACATCTCTGTGTGTTGACCCATAGAAGAGACGTCCAATATCACCCTGGGACATCTCTGGGTAGGGGAAGAAAAGATTTTACAAGGCCAAGTGTGTCCTCCAAGAATTCTAAAACTCTAAAAATGTGGCTCAAAAGCATCCATTTTATTAATATCAGAATCAAATGTTGATGCTCAGACTGAAAGGACTAAGCAAGCTCACAGTAACAGGATTAGATGAATTTCCATGCATTCTCTGGCTGGTGGTGAGCCTGAAGTGAAAGAATCTGGAGAGCTTAGAAGACACCAACATTACCCTGCTGTGGTCTTCACAGCTCTGAAACGGAATGACAGATAAAACTATTAATAAGATGTCCAAGGACAAGATAGGATTCCTAAAGACTGGTTACTTGACAGAAGCTGGTAATCTCCTGCAGTGAAGAATGTGGAAGACAATTGCACATGTTGGTCTCAATTTTTGACACCAAATATCAGAGAAGCATTTAAATGCATTCTTACCTCTAAGAAAATATTAATGTGGTTGTCTGTAAGAGTCATTTTTCAAAATTGAAAAAATGCCTTACCTGATGTCTGAGACAGAAAGCCTCAGAACACACTCCCTTGTTTATTTACAGACATGATGGAAAGCATTGACTCATAGGGACACTTGAAGTCACCTATATTCTGTCATAGACAGTAGGTAGGTCCTATTAATTCTTCTTCAGTAACTTTTTTTCTCATCATAAAATGTCTGTTTGCATCAGTTCACTGGCACAGTGAGTAGCTTTCTTCATCACCATCCACAGGAAATTTTCATTAATTTATGTACACTGATTTCCCACTGAAGTGTAACTTAATCTTATTAATTCCTGAAGGGGGTTATGTTTAGTTTCCATACGGACAATGCAGCATATGCATCCCATTTGTCTGTTCAGAGGAACCTCTGAAAGGGGGAGAGAAGAATGATTTTAAGGGAAATGTTAAAAAAGGAGACTGTGGGTTTTTCTTTCTTCTGGTTTGAATTTTTACATGTGGCAAGTTTTTATTTCTGTTGATATTTATAATTGTCCTCTTACTGGATAGGGAAAACTTTCAGGACTTGAAAACACTGATGTTGTAATATATACTTTCTGAGGGAACTTCCTCAACTGCACTAATAAGAGTTAGGCAACGGAAGACAGGTATTAAAAGAAGAATAAATACACACCCTAAAATATTTCTCCCTGTTTATCTTTCTAATATCCATAGTTAAATCATACAGGCAGGAAAACCTGGTGTAGGACATCTTAATGGAAAGAATGAACAATACATGTAGACATAAAAGCAGAATGTGCTTGTCTTGGATCAGAGGATGAGACAGTGGTGGCGAGGTGTCGAGCCTACCCATACTCCTTTCCAAGTCCAGTTTGTCCCATGTGAGATGGTCACATGGGCTACTTCTGATAGGTGAAACATTCAGAGTGCTCTGACTTTTCATCTGGAGAATAGAGAGATAATTTGGAAGAGCCTATTTGGCAGTGAGCCATGATAGATGCACTGATGAGGATGTGATTGCTTTGCCCTACATGAACAGTCTGAAGAATTCTGCCTTTGAGAAAGTGTGGCCTGTGTGTACTTGATTAGAGGAGTTATTGTGATGGTAAATAACAGTATAAGCTTGTTTTTACATTACTTGTACTATAAGACTTTTGGCTATTTAGTATAAACAGCAAAAAATATTTCCTGAAGCCCTTTAGAGTGTTTAATATGTATGACCCCAAGTCTCAAGTGCCTTGCAATGTGCACATTTACAAAACACACAAAACATGGGAACTGGAAAAGCCAGTATGTCTCTGTGTTAGATCTGAGTGTCAGGCAGTATGAAAACCCCTCAGATTTACACATCAGAGGTGTGTGATGCTGGGGGTTGGGGAGGTCAGCAGTAGATATCTGTGCTGAAACACTTTTGAAAATGACTTTTGAGAGAGCTGATGTAAATGTACACACTGCTTGGCAATTTGTTGGTGATAAATTGCTTGCAAATGTAATTCTGTTTTGTATTTGGGAATTATCTACAAGCAGTCTTTGAATTTTGTATGTTTTCCCATTTGTCAGCACTAGGATGTGATCTCCTTTCACCAGCTTTCAGAAACTGTCCTTGCATATGCAGAGTTCATTAACTATTAATTCTCAGTATCAGTCAGCCATGGAGGCCATGTCATGGTGCAGATAATGTTTATCCTCCCTTATTGGAGCACTGAGGTTTTGCCAAGACAAAGTGGAGTCATCCAAAGAAATTCCAAGAAGACAGATAGTGAAATACTAACCTTCAGCCTTTTGGAAAAATATCCAATAACACTTTCAGACACAACTTTTGTGAATGCTATTTTGAGACAACTGAAAGGAATAATCTTAAAAAGCATAACCAAAACAAGTTCAGAGTCTTTATTCATTTTCCTGTGAATAGACTTAGCTGTATTTCTCTGCCTCAGTTATACCAGTTTTATCCTTTTTATTCTAGAGAAGATGTACAGAGCTCTAACACATTTGTGTGAACCTTTGTGTTAATAGTTTTGTGTTTCTTCTCCAGGAGAATGAAAAAATGCAAGATTTTTAAATTTTTTTTAATCTATTTTGACAAACATGTACCCCTATTAGCTTTATAGGATCAAGTTTTCTTTTGAAACTGGTTGTATCAGCACTGATAGAATTATTAATTTCCGGCAATAATAAATATGCTTTTATAGGATTGGAACTTAAACACACAGCCTAAATTTAGGATCAATACTAGAACGTTGTCTCAGATTTTTCAAATGCTATATAACACAGCAAACGTCAGTGAACTGGGCCTGAATTCTGCATGCATTTAAATGGGGAACTGAATTCTTGTGTTTCATTATCAAACATAATTTCTTTCTAAATCAAATTTCTTTTTCAAGAATCACAGCGCTCAAGGTGCCCTAATAGAGTGCAACTCTTAGATTTTCTAAAATAAGAAGCTAGTTTTGATTTGGTAAAAGTTCAAACGTGTCTCAAGCTACTGACTTTTAATTTACTGGTATTCTTAGCATTCAGAAACGATTGAAGAAGGCTGGGTTAGAGAAAAATGAAAAAATAGTTTGTTTTATTCTAAAATATCTCTGAGATTATTTAGCTTTTCTTGGAGAAAACACACAATCTTAGAAGGATTTGCCACTGAAAAAAAATGAGTTATGATAACTTTTGCAATTCAGCTGTTTTATTTAGCCTATGGAATTACAAAACCCTGGAGGACTCAGTGACAGCAACACAGATCAAGTGTTTGTGTGTGTGTGTGCAAGTGCAAGGGAGAAAAAAGGGTAGAGCAAGCCAAACCAGAGAAGTAGAAAACATTCTGATGGATATAATTTAATTTTATGTTGTGTTTTTATATTGAAGTTCCTTTACAAGTTCTGACACTTTGCTGTGAAATGCCATGAATGTGAGATCTGCCACAAAAGAGAAGAGTATTTTTTAACTAACTTTAGCTGTGGATGATGATCTGTTAAAACAAACAATAGCTGCTAACTGCATTACAGTTGAATGCAAAGGTATTACTGTACTCAGCTAAAATCAAATAATCTTTGTTTCTATTCTCTCCAAACTAAGCTAAACAGTGGTGTCACAAAATGACAAATTACAGGATGAACATAAAAGCAGTGCCTTCAAAAATACAATAGTTATACAAGCCATCTATTGTTAATGAAGAATATAATGCAATTTGTCTGTCTGTAATACAATTATGCAAATCAAAGATGGAACTATCCTGAAATCTCTCTACATTCGAAGTCATTAAAATGAGATAATTTATCAAAAAGAATATTACTGATCATGTTTATGTGTTGCACATTAATCCTATTACAATAATGTATCTTTCTACTAATGTAATGGATTTGTGCAATCTAACAGAAAATGACTTTTATACTACCCACAATTACAAAAATATTCAAAGCATATCCATTTCTGCAT
The DNA here is from genome assembly GCA_013399895.1 of Serilophus lunatus. Taxonomy (NCBI): domain Eukaryota; kingdom Metazoa; phylum Chordata; class Aves; order Passeriformes; family Eurylaimidae; genus Serilophus; species Serilophus lunatus. The sequence goes on along the minus strand of VXBA01000855.1, from coordinate 4,089,442 downwards.
AATAACATATCCTAAGACTGTACAATAAACTTATTAAAGCAAACAAAGCTTATGAATGTAACCTTCAAACCAATAAAGACAATGCTAAATTCAATTTTATTGCCCTCATTATTTCAACAACTTCATATATAATAAACATGGTGAGTAAATTACCTTAACCTTTTTCATAAAGAAAGAAAATCTTATGAAAAAGTGTGATACAAAGTTCGAGAATTGGTTAAATTGGTGTCAGACGTAGAACATGATAAAATCTTCTAAAACAACACACAAGTGGCAAACCAGGCACTTGCAGTCCAAAGTCTCTCTAAAGCTCAGCCCTTTGGCAGATATAATTTTAACAGATGACAAGTCAATCCTTAAAGTAACAGCATCTTCTGAGATAGTTTCTATTACAGGCAGCGAGGCATGTGAATATGTCGTGAGGTACATACGGACATTCTTCCCTTCCTGTGGGAATATGCTAGGCTTAAAAATTCCCCAGAGAGAGGTGTATTCAGAAAAGTCATGGTTCTACCTTGAAAAACTAAAACCTGCAAAGGAAAAGGCAGCATATTCAACTGTAAAACTAACATTGCACGTATGTATTATAATATAGTCAGTAAGCAAATGGTCACATGCTCAGGAAACGTGATAATATTACTCATTTTCTGCACCCAGATCTGCAGAAATGGACTATTGGATAATATTTACTCCTATTATTGAATAGTTCTACTAATTTTATTTCTAGAGTTCAGCCCATCTTTGTTGACCTAGGCTTGCTGCAGTCTTTTTTCATCTGTAAAATGCTCCAATAGCTTCCTCAGTAGGCAGTTGCAATATACTGAATTGTTTTCTTTCTGGCAGGTAGGTTTTGTTTCTATGCAAGTTAGAGCTTAAATTGGCTGGCTGAAGAACTAATGTAGCTGCATACGAACCTCCACCTAATGCTCTTGTGGTGACCCTCTCTGACACGAAAATCAGACTGGCTTATGCAGTTCACACCCATTTATTTCTCTTTCTTTGGAAGAATTCTTATTTGTCCTCTTAAGCCCATATAGTCTGCATATCAAAGCAAGAATATATGATAAAGGAAAGAGAACAGAAAAGAAGTATATTATGTATTTAGTGGTCTTAGCCCACTGTAGACTCAAATGTTACTGCTAACACCTCACAAGGATGCAGTGTTCAGCAGATCATGGGATAGCTGGCTGCAGTTGCTTAAAACTCATTTTCTCCCTCCCTAACACTTGCACTTCTTGCTGAAGGCTGGTACCCCTAGTTTTTTCAGAGCTGCTCATTGGCTTCTTTAATTGATACCAACCTCAAAGGACAGCACATCCCAGCTGGGCTCATGTTCTCATCAAGCCTGTGATTATTTTCCTTTCTGCCATACCTGCATTTCTTGTCTTGGAGTCTTGGAGGAGAAAGATTTGCAGTCTGTAAGCACCTGACTTCAACTCAGCAGTTGTCAGGAGCCGCTGTCTGTTCAAAGAATCTCCACTGCAACACCTAAAATGATTTTAACTGCCTGATGAAACCAGATTGTTCTGTATTCTGGACTTCTGGACGTACTGTGCAAGACATAATGCTTTGTTAAATACGAATTGTATTAAGCACTCCACAAATCTATAAATCTTGCCCTGCTGTTGCAGCTACAGTATCATGTTCAAAAGGATTGGTATTCCCAAACTTTCTCCCTGTTCTGTAATGTGAATGGGATAACATGATCTCATTGGTGGACTTCCTGGCACAGGTCTCTGCTTTCAGCTCCTGAGAACCTTTGTTTTTGTATGGCATTCATAATATACATATTTCTTTATCAAGCATCTAGAAGGCTTTAAATATTTTTAAAAACTGTCAAAGCTGTCTAATAAAAGCTTAACAACCTCCCTGTGCTTGGCAGAACTGAAAAAGTAAGAAGAGAGGTGGTTTTAGCTGAAGCAGGACTTGGGGCAGAACATTCCACGTCACATCATGTAATATTTGCTCATATAAAATTATAGGAAAGAAGTTGTTCCTTCTGCAGCTTTTTTTGATTTGTTCTCTGTCTTCTCTTTCTTTAAAACACAGAGACAAAGAAAACACACAGACTAAGACGATTGATGGATGACAAATATACAGGCACCTGCTTCTAGTAAAAGCAGAGCTGCTCTTTATCATACAAAAACTGTTCAGAAATAGCCATACATATGGCGCTTCGAGGACTTTATACTGCTACACATCTGGATAAGTGTTAATTCAACCAGCCTAGTAAGACACACAGACATAAATTTCAAGTACCCTAAGTAGCCAGCCTACAGCAACCTCATGAGCCTCAGAGACTTTACATGATCATAAAATCTGTGTAAGGTGGGGGTGACAGCTGGCCCTGAGGATCTCATGTGCACTGGTATAACCCCTTTGACTTTGCTCCTCAATGTTCACCATGACAATGACAGACCATTTGGGGTCCTGCATGGTGAAGGCTTCCCACACATTTCTCCCTTCTTTTCAAATAACTTGAAGACTGTCAAAGTTTTTGACTGAACTGCTCACCAAAGAGAATATTGAATGGATTTCAGCCAGGCTGGTCTCTGTAAAAATGCCTCTTTCCTCGCTGAGCCAGTCATAGAACTTCTGCTCAGCCCTACCAACAGTAACCCCACATAGGGACTGAGGTGCTTCTTTGGGCATAAGGGCTACTGCTTCTTAATACCACTTACAAACTGATTGAAAATATTTAAATAGCAAAAAATACAAACCAGGTGTCCCCTAGGAGATTTACATCCCAGTCTAATCAGGTTGGTTGGGTCCTGAGAGGAAGAAAGGGAAAAAGTCAACCAAGACAGCTTATAAACTTATAGTTGCTACTAATTTCTCTGCATTTTAAACATCTCGACTACCTTTAAACCTGCCCTTATCTTTTTGTGACACTTCCTAGAAAATGAAGGCTAATGCTAACTTATTTCACACATTTGTTGTAACACCACCATTAGGGAGATGCTCAGGTAGCACATCAAAGGAAGACATCTGGGGTACCTAATTTTGCCAATTAGTCTAATTTCCCTGAAATAGCTTGGCTAACCCAGTAACTATGGGTGATAGCCCAGCTGGTTGAGACAAACCCACTGAGCTACTGTGTTTTTTGTTTACTGCACACTTGACTGTGTGTATGCTGTGCTAGTGTGCATTCTTGAGAAAAGCAGCACCAATTTTCCATACCATCAAAGGAACTCAATTGGCAGAACTGTGTGACAAATCAGGGCAGATTAAAGTCAAGCTGGTCAAATTCTGCCATATTGACATCTGCACAAAACAAAATAAATATGGCATTGCTGGGTCCAAAAAAAGGCATAACTTGGATCACATCACAACACAGGTGCAAGAAAGAAGAACTCCTCAGTTTTAAAGACAAGGGAAGACTCATTTTTGAGGAGAATGAAGCTGGCTAACTGCTGTGGCTTTTCTGCTCTGTTGAGGTTGTGATTATAGCCTCTCAAAACTTGCATGACTTCGCTAATTTGAGAGAAGATGGGACATTGATGTCTGTAAGAACACTCAGTTTTGGGATTTTGATGATAAACTCCAGATATATATATCAATAAATCAACCCTGTGAATATTAAAGTAATCTAGTATCTCTATTTAAGTAATTATAGAAACCATTCAAAAACAAAAGATGGGAAGATGTAAATGTCACTCATTAAAAAAAACTTGAAGAGATTGGTCAGATTTTAAGATACCTGAAAGTAAAACTGACCATCGAACTGTGGCATGAAATGATGAAATAGAGATTTTTTTAACACTTTTAAAAGAATAGCTTTCTTTGCTAAATATCTTCTACCTACAGAGGAATCTTTGTTAGATAGTGCCCTCCCCTAAGAATATAGATTGCAATTTTTAACCTTGTATTTTATTTCATATTACTTTGTGTCATGAAAAGACATGTACTGTTGGGTGATTCCGCTGACTTCTGGAAAGCTATGTATAATATATATTAATATAAAAGACAAGCACACATGACATAAACAGCCACTGCAGTTACTTACTTATGATTTGTCTCAGCTTAACTGTGTGGAAAATACAGTGTTCCTTGGCACAGGATAAGTGTCAAAGTATGTATTTACCCTACTCCTATCAACCCAGAAGGATGCCTGCCACCTTACAGTACCCCATTTACAGTTCCCAGTGAAATTGCAGAGGTGCCATGTGTGAGACCCGCAGGAAGATAAAAAAGCATGTTGTAGACAGGCCTGTCTGAATCTGTTCATCACTCTTGGCCATTTTGCTCCAGGTGCCCTGCCTTTTTTTGGGGGTATCTGTATTCATACAACGGATTTAGTCTGTCAGGCTGCTGAGCATCTTCTGTAAAGTGCCCTTTAATGCCAGGCTGTTCATTTGACTGAATTAAGGGATGGTCCAGGTGCTAAGGATTCATATGGGAATGAAGAGCATTTGCCTTAGCCTTTAGCTCTGTCCTTTGTTCCTCTTAGGAGATTATTGGCAGCTCTTTCTCAGCATCAGTGGGAGATAAGGGTGCCTGGTATCTTGCCACACAAAACCTTAAGACTTCAGCTCGTTGCAGTGCTGAGCTTCATCAATAGCTTAAAAGAGACTGGCAAAAATTTCTTTCCTCTCACATGTGATAATGCCCCACAGCAGGAATCACAGGAGAAAACTACTTAATAAAGGATGTTATGAAAGAATCTCGAGTTTTGGGGGCTCTTCTTCTGCATAAGCACTCCCTCTTTGATATGCCTAGTATCCCTTGACATCACCTGTGTTCTGGGTCTCTGGATAGAAATGAAGATATAGGTGCTTATCTACCTCTGTCTAATTTACAGAAAGCTTCCTAACTTCCTGTGCCTAAGAAATAATGTTGCAGGGATTTGATGTTAAAATCGGGGTGGAGATGGGGAGCAAGGACAGATGAATTAAAAAAGATTCTATCTGATAAGAAGCAAAATGGAACAGATCTCTTTTATTTATCTCCACTTGAGACTGTCTTCCAGCGAGGTGTAAGCATTAAATATACAGGAGACAGCAAGCAGAGGGAAAAGGTAAAAGAGTTAAATAACAGCAGGGATCAGTATTTTAGTGTATTCCTTCTACAATCTAATAGATACAAATAGAAAAGGCCAGGCACTACACAAATATTTCCTATTATGAATAAACTAAAGTCACAATGGTATCTGTCATGTTTGTGATATGAGAGATGGACAATATTCCCGAGCTGTTGCCATCATGGCACTTGAATGCAGTCTATACTTTGTTTATAAAGCTGAATCATAAACCCTTTTTCCCCTCCCCTCTCTCTATTTTTTTTTTTTCCTTTTGGCCCAGCATGTGTAATTCTTCTTCATGGAAGCTCGAAATGGCTGTGGAGCAGCTCAATATTCCATTTATTTTATTTATAAAATAAATTCAAAGCCTGAAAAGATGAAGTAATTGACTTACTGGGATGACAGTTAAACCCACTAAATTTAATCTTATCCTCTCAAGTACAACATATCGCGCTTACAAATTATCACCCTGCACCAGACAGCCCTGCTCTCTTCACCTAATCCAAATGGAAATGAAGGCCTCTGTTATTGTATTATCTGACTTTACTATCAGCATTAATCCGGCTTAACTCACTTAATGATGCCACTTGTGGCACTATGAAGGCAGCAAAGAAGTCTATAAACTACTTCCATTAAAATGCAAATCTGGCCCACAGAGAAAATAAGTGACACAAAAGTAGGAGAATTCGGCCATACGCTGTATTAGCCTCTTGCCGCACAGAACTGATACAAGTATAATAACTGATGCTGTGATTATTATTCTAGCTGTGGATTTCCAATGAAAGGAAGCCAGTCTACCACAGAACGTCACAAAAGTGCTTCAACAAGCCAGGGTATTTAATTTCTGAAGAGATTTATATTTTTTGTTGTCAGGAAATGAACAAATACTTATCAATGTAAAAACTGCTATCTTAAATCTTCCTGCCAGGTTTTTCATACTGATATTATTTGCACCCTATAACACAGGAAATGAAAATCTTCTGTGCCTTTCACATCTCCACTGTATCTTAAAATTCTTTAGTAACAGACTTGCTTCTTTTTTTAACCCCCTTCTGTAAACACAAAAGAAAACTTTTATGGATTAAGTATAGGGAATTACTAATGCCAAAATCCCAACTCCGAATTCCTTTTCCTGAACATTTCTGTCTGCTGTTAATTTAATTATTTTTTAAAGGGAATCATAACATCTGTTTTAGGGAAAAGTCTGATTTAATTTTACTGTTAGACTACTCACATTTACCTCCACCCCTCTCCTTCCTTACCCACATATGCATGCTTGTGTAACCTGCCTAGCCACCCCTTTGTGTAAAAAAATCATTAATGCCTTCATTACTATGAAAGAAATCCTAGTCAAAGGACTAGGATTCAAGTTCCTTCCAATCTCTCTTGAGTTCAATAGTTTCCTCTGCCTCGGGATGCCTAAGACTTCATTTTTGCCCTTGGCACAGAGACGACACGCATATCTTCAGGGAGACATAGGCACAGAGTTCCTACTGCTTAAATCAACAATTTTCTGCAGGCTTTGATAGCAAAATGTAAATGCAAGAATTTGGTCCAGCATATTTTACACACAGGGTGTTAGATGTGAGATGCCCCTTCACTTTTCCTTGGGCAGCTTATTACTGATAATATTACAATTAGAGATGGGGCCAAGCCATGCAACTGGGATTGGCGCTTCGGTCTCGCGCATGGGAATTTGATTTAGCTGAGTGTGCTGAGAGGAGTAGCAATGAGATTCAGGTTCGCATCAAAGTTTGGATGGTGAATCCCCTCCGAGGCTGAAGAATGTTTTGATGTGGAGCCCTGGCATGGTCTCTGACAAAGACCTATTCTCTCTCATCCCCACACACATGCTTACCCCACCACGAGCATTACTTGTTATTGAGATGGCTGTTCAGCAGTACATGATTTTGCTCTGATGTTGCATTGCTAAAATACTGTTAAATTGGCTTTTCTCTTACCTTAGGCCCACATGAGTATGATCTGACTGCAACGGGCATCGGATGTACTACAACGCTTCCGTCCGGGATACTCATTGCTGACCTTGGTGCCACCACTTTTTTAACAGTGGGTTATTCAAAGCACATGAAAACATCCAGTTTCGGCCTAAAGCCATGCCCTGTGCTTACAGCAAAGGGAGCTTCCACTTAAAAGAGGCCGACAGCTCTGCAGACTTCAGTAGTTTTTCTTTGTAGCTGTTCACGGATGCTGGGAATTTTTGCCCCTTACAGGGTGAAGTCAACTCCTAGGCACTGCATGTCTGGAAGTCATATCATGGACAAACAGATATGCAGTGCTAACATACTGCTCATCCAGTGGGCTTTGGGCTGTTCTTAAAATGGGGAGCTTGAGCAGATGCAAGAAGAGATCCCAGAAGCTGCTGGCCCTCAGCCTGCACACCTCCATGCTATCCATCCTTGGCACTTACAGGTTTGAATTTCCTCTCCCAGATTCTGAGCTGGTGTCAAACAGTGTCAGCAAATGATTACTGAGCTTTACTCAGGTCCTGTTAGGAGGAAATAATTGCCTAATTTACAGGAGAGGTGCCTCAATTCCTGCACAACTTTGGTCTAAAGGCTTCCCCTTCTGAGATTTGCAATGCTCTGTGTAAATGCAAGATATCAGATAGGCACTTCTTGCCAGTACACAATAGAACTTCAGTGGCTTAGCCCAAAATGTCATTTTAAAGCTACAGAACTACTGAACTACATCTCAACATGAATGCTATTATTTAAATTTAAATTAGGGTTGTTCCTGTTCAGCTGAATGTGCAAAGAATTGGTATAGCATAAATAAATGAGTAGAAGTTTCCAAGGGCACAGTGACTTTTTAGTGGTGTATGCATCACTAAAATACAGGAATCTGTGACACTTAAATTTCTAGGAATTGTCTTTCTTTTAACACTGTAAGTGACGAAGGACTGGATTCTCATATTCTATGGGGGTTTTTTTCCTTGTATCATTGATGCATCTGTAACATCTTCATGCAGATACCCTACATTTTTATATGATGTACTTTTCCAGAAAACTGGGAGGATGTTGGACTGGTTGAGCCAAGTTATTCTATGGTTCTACCTCTTCTTGTGAATCAAAACAAATACTTAGATATCTAATGAAATATTTCTTTATATCATGGGTGATACTAAATATTTATCATTCAATCTCCTAGAAAGCTGTCTGTATACATTGAATAATTAGCACATTGCAATATCCTGCATACACGGTGATGTGGTATGCAGTAAATCTCTTTAAATGTTACTGTATTCACAGGAAGCGTGAATTTTCAGTGTTTACACAAAACAAGTGCACATGTGGACCATATAATACCAAGTTTATACATACAATTATCAATCAAGTTTGAACATGATTTACGGTAATTACAAGTAAAGAATGATCAAAGAGGCACGTGTATTAAATTGGTTTTTTATTGGCACTGGTACAGGTGTGATGTTGTAGTGGTATATTTTTTATAGACTTTCTAGTATAGACACATTTGATGTATTTTTTGGGTCTGAAACGGAAACATTAAACTTCAACTAAATATCAGGTGATAACTTTAATCTAAATATGCTAAACAATTAGATCAGTAGAGATGATCTAATTCACATCTGTGGAACAATTAGAGTTTAGTAAGTACTGAGGAGTGAAAGGAATAATATACCATAAAAGCAGCCTCTCTGGCTAAGTGAGGTCTTGCAGCCCTGACTCAGTTTAGACACTTACCACGTTTCCCTTTCAAAGTTTGCACATGGAAGAGCTGCTCAGTGTGCATTTAATGGGGACAAATAAACCAAGAAGTTCTAAATGAAATATCTTGCCTGACCTTTCTTCTTTTGCATTGTTCTTGCTTTATTGCTTTCTTTTTTCCATCCTTAATTTAAGATCATATTCACCTATTTTTGTGAGTGTGTTTATATGTATTTTATGATTTTCTGGTTTTATTACAGAGTTTAGTATAAAAAGCGTAAGAGTTTCTTAGATGCGATACTGAACTTTACTGATATTTCAAAGTTTTATTTCACAAGGTTGGGAGTTTCTTCAAGGGATGAGAATTCCTACTTTTTCCAAATCTATTTCCCACAAAAATTACCAATTGAGTCCAGCAGAAATATGATTCAATGTGGGGTAACTAAAACATAACTCTCTGAAGAAGAGATGGGCTGAATGATGCTGAGTTACTCCAATCTCCTTGCCAGCATAATTCCAAAGTGTCAGAGAAAACACCCTTCTTTTGTGCTCATAAAGAAATTTTGGCTCTTCTCTTGCGTAGCTATGTTTTTACTTCAGTTACTGTCCCTTTTTGGCATAACCTTTTTCACTGTGTGAAAGTTGCTCATTCATTTTTTTCAGAGGCCACTGGACAAGACTCAGCAGGTAACAATTCACTGACCTGAAGACCTACCCAAGCTCAGATAAATGAGCTGAATGTGAAAGGGTAAAAATCCCATTACCAGACCTTGAGCCATCCTGTCCTTAAGCACTTTTGCAGTATTTCTAGGGAAGAAATAAATGCAAGTTGTGGATTAAGGGACAAATCAGATAAACCAGCAGTGAAACACTCTTCTAAAATAATTTTTTCCTGTGTTTGTGCTTAGCTGCATTCCTGAGGCTATGAGATTGTAGCCTTAAGAGATGCATGGTGACTGTGGCCTGAGTGAAATCAAACTAGAGATTGAGGCCATAAACGTTTTACTACCTTGGCAATGATGTCTACCCAAACTTGTTAATATGCTTTTAAATTTCTTCATATAATAGACAGCAGGAGAACTTGTTCAGGTGACTCCAACCAAATTTCTTTGACAGATGAGCCCACCTCTAGCAAACCTGCACTTTGCTCACCATTTCTAAAATTAGCCAAACTGTGTTTTCCAAAAAGATCTGGAAAATATCTGAGTATCTCTAATTTAACATAAGATCAATACTTTTGGGGGTACAGGATTCTTGGCTACATGTAAAGCTTCTTAAAATCCTTATGGAGATTCTTCAAACTTAACCCATGACCCAGTTTTTAAAGGCCTGGACAATGAGGAAAGACAATCCTTCTAAGTACCAAGAAGAATTAATCTTCAGAGTCATATTATCTGTTAGTTGGTTGGTGTTGGGACTAGCCTATATTTCTGCCCTTTCCTGAGATCTAATGCTTTGTGTAGAAATCCTGAATTCACCTGACTATTGGAATTCAGGCCACCTGCAAACCACTCCTCCTCTGTGCTATTAGGGCCCTTCTGAACAAGGATCTCAAGCTGATTTTTAGATGTCTGATGTTGCTTAGGTGGTGCTGCTGCAGAAGTAGATGGGACAGATAAAAGCTGCCAGAGCAAGTGCTGAGGGTGCCTTTGCAATCCAGCAATGAGAACAGGCAAAAAACTCAGCCCTGAGCTCAGCCTTGCAGTCTTTTACCCTGAAATGAGGCAAGGAGAACAAAATGAATATATGCACAATATTGTGAAGTTCAGCTGGAAACACAGATTACATAGTTTTTCCTGGTGAAAGATGAAAACAATATAATTTTATTTAGCTCACAGGTTATTACCCTTTCTAAGAATTAATGTTAGGATTGTAAAAGAAACAAATACAGCGGAAAAAGGTTTATCCTTTAGAAATAGCAATAATTAAATATTTTCAGGGCTTTTTTGGTTAGCTAAAGTCACTTAGCTGAATGCATCACGAATTGAATAATCCTGCTGATTAACCTAAAATTTAATTAATTGAAGAAAAAAACATCATACCACTCTTTCAAATATTTAACTTCCTTATTATATGACTAAATATTTTTTTAAATACTATAGGGGTTTTTTTCAAAACTCTCTTTTTGTATTGTATGGAGCTTGGCTTTTAAAGTATTCAGTCCCCTAATTCAATCACACTGATTTCAATAGGGTTTAAATCTCTAGGCATTTCTAAAAACCCCACTAGGCACTTCTTCATCTTTAAGCACCTAACTACCTCTAAAAGTCTGGCCCTTGATAATTTTTGAAAATGGTCCTTTCTATCATGCAGAGGCAGAGTATCCTGCTAGCAAACTGGAAAAGTAATTAGCATATAGATACATCCCTCAGACGGTAGACTGGGTTAAACTGGATTTTTCTACCTTTTAATAACCATTGGAAAACAACAAGGAATTAATTGGCTTGGAAATGTGAACTGATGGAAAAAGTCAAGCTACAGAAAAGTTATTAACTATGCAACACTGAGAGTCCTTAAAACCATCAGTTAATGAAACAGAGAATACATTGAGTGAGAATTGATTTAGAAGTGAAGAAGACAGATGAAAAAGGAATTGCACTATAATATGATGAAGAAAATATTTCTCTCTTGGAGACTGCTTTAGCTGTAATAAAGAGAGAATAAAGTGGTCCAAGGAGTATCTCTGAGATGAAAAGAACCCTTTTGCTGTGGTGCTGTGATGCTCCAGCACGTTCTCTGCTTAGGGCAGCCTCTCCAGGTTTTACCACAGTGCCATGTGGTCTGGCACATGACAGTGAAAGGTCTCTCCTGGGCACCTTCTCTGATCATATTTAGTCATGCAACACCCCTCTCAATGCCCCTCCAGGCATTCAGGAGTGCCAACAAGCAAGGAGAGAAAGACTTCCATAAGAGTGTGGGGTGTCCTAATAGTGAGACAAGACATGTCTTTGAAATCTGGGTGTGAAAATTGCTGTGTAAGAATGAGGAATTATTATTATTGTTGTTGTTGTTGTTGCTATATTATCCTCAGGAGCAGAATTTGAAATAGCTGTTAAGAAGTGTTGCCTATTCCCAGTTTACATGAGACATCTTTAATCATATTCTAGTCAGAGAAAGAAGACTGTAAGAACTGTAAAACCTCTTCCTTGCTTTCATCTTTGCTTTTCCACTCAACCTCACATGAAAGAGAGAGGAATCCACAGCCAGACTAATTCTTGACTGACACGGATTCTTCCAATACAAGGAAACAATAGACACATTTTTACTGTACACACCCCAGGTTATTTTTTTTATTTGAACAGAGCCTTGCTCTTGCAGTGTAAAGCAAATATTTTCATGGCTATGTGCAGGGGAGGAAAAAAAAATCCTTGTTTTGGCTTAGTTACAAAGATATTATAATGACAAAATTGAAAAAAAAAATTATAAACGGGAAAAACCTTTTAGTGGAAGCACAGTATTTTAAGTGCTGGAGCACTTAAACTTCCATTTAAATAGAACATGAAACTTTAAATGGAAATTAAAATAGACTCCTGTGGAACTAAGGATGAGCCAAACTGAGGGTGCATCCCTCCACAAAGTACAGCATGGGACATGTGTTCCAGGATCACCTTTATGAACTTCGTTGCAATGCTGTATCATAAAGCACAGGAAAACGTAGCCACATGGGATTGCACCCACACAGATCCCACCCATGTCTGTGAAATGAAATTCCCCTGCTGCAAGGTGCAAGAGCTGGAAAGAAGAGAACAGAATGATATTTTATCGGAAGTCTAAATTTTCCTCTCAGACTTGCATGAAAAAAAAATCAAGCCTCCTGACCCTGAACTCACAGAGGCAAGAATGAAGGCAAATTGGAGCTCTCTCCCTTGTGCCCTTCAGTGTCACTATTCCTTCTGCTGCCAGCAGGGGAAGAGACAAGTCTGCTCCTGGTGCCACTGCAGTGCCTCTAGCCTGTTACTGCAGACTCCCTAAAGCATCTCCATGCCTGTACTCTGCTGCAGCAGAAATACAGTTCACTGAGGTGCTTTGCATCTCTCAGAAATGAGATCAGGTTTTACTGTCCAGTAGAGAATTGATGTTTGGGTGGAATAGCAATTATCTTAATTTGTAAGTTCTGGCTTACTAATGTCACGTACACTATTGACTACAAAGGAGAATACCTATAAAGGGACGTTGTTAGCACTGAGGATAAAAGATTCACACCCTGCATTTTTGAGGTTTTGCCTCCAGATTAAATCCAGATTTAGCCCATTGATGTCTGGAGGGCAAAACCTGACCCCTGCAGTGTTTTGACCACATCAGCTTCATCCTAAAAGGAGCCTGTTTGTGCCCTCTGAGGTTACTCTGCATTGTGAACCAAGGTGTGGTAAGTCAATACGATCAGGAAAGTTCATTTTAAAGTTTCTAGATCCAACTGAAATACTAATATAGACTCACTACATCCATGGCTTGTAGGAAGCAATGTAATAAAGGAGTTGGACTTTGATGATCTTTGCAGGCTCCTTTCAGCTCAGGATATTCTGTGATTCTAAGAAATGCAAGCTACTGGCCTTATGGAAATCCAGTTTCCTGTGTTGCAAAGTGGTACCTGATACATTCAGGCAGAAGAACATGAACTCCATATTTCTGTGAATTAAGACAACCAGAAGGCGAACCCAAATGAGTCTGAAACTTATGGAAAGTTTTTGCCAGTAAGGTTAGCTCTTAATTTAGTCTATACTCATCTTCAAAATGGACAGAGATGCATTTCTCAGGCAGTTAGTGAATCATGAGTGCTTGTGTGTTCTTATCCTGTAGGAATTAAAATTCAAAGGTAGTGTTTCAGTAGCACTGGAAAGCTCTGTTGTGCAGTCTCTCCTTGGGCCTACCTAAAAGAAATAAAATTTTTCATTGTGAGTTGAATACCATTGACTTTCATTTACTTTAGAGGGAGGCATTTTAGCTTTTGTTCTTGATATATTTTCTTCTGGCTTACATTTAAAAACCCAGTGGATAGTTTTAAGGATGTCAGTGCTGCTGAAAGGAACGCTTACATAACGTCTGTCCTTATGGAAGCTGGCAAATTAAACATCTTTGCTTATGAACTACATGAAATATAGCTGGGGTGATAAACAGAGAGGTTATAGGGAGAACCACTGGAAGACAAATGGAATGGCATTCCTCTGTATCCTAATGGTTGCAGCACTTCCCTTTCTATTCCATGACAAGAAGGCCCCAGTCCAGTGAAGCACTTAGGGCTGAGCAGGACCTTGGAGGTCAATGGCAGTACTTACAGTGTGTAAAATTTGGCACACACCTGTGTCTCACTGGCTTAAAGCCAAACTGAGCAATATGTACATAGCACTGTATTTAGATTCACTATATTCAGTTCTCAGATCTATATTGATCCAGATTTTGAAGCCCTCTCTGAAGTAACTTTTAAGTTTCTTTTTCATAAACACAAAATGAATTTGATATAGTTGCCTTTTTCACTCAGAGATTTGAAAATACTTTAAAAATATGAATGTATTGATCTTTCAGTATGAGAAGAATAAGTAGTAGCAACCCATAAAACAGATGAGGACTCTGAAAGTAGAAGAGTGGAGAAAAAAAATGTAACAACAACTGAATAGAATTGGAAAACGAATTTGTCTTGATTGTATTCCCATCTGCTTTGGGTTCAGTTTCATTACCTTTCTTGAATGGGAGCTTCTGTCAGGAAAGTTTCTGAAAGCATTGTTTTAGTAGACATTCAAGAATAGTTGGAGAAATTTTATTTTGATTTTTAATCTGGCTTTTTATTCATGAACTTATGCATGCCCATTCTTCTTTACATATGAAAATATCTCGAGTTACTTGTATTGCTTAGCCAGATTAAAATCTTCTAAGTAAAACACTGACCGTATATTGATTACTGAAAATTTTATTATAAAAAAATTCAAGTGTGTTCTGATCTGTTCTTACCTAACAGAGGAATGTACACAGAGGTAAAGTTCTGCAAATTTATGAGTAATTTTTTATTTACTACCTTTATTGCTACCTGAACTATTTTGAATTTTGAGAGGAAAACAATGAAGGAAGCATAAGAAAAATCCTCAGTAAGGATTAGTGCAGGACAGATAAGTGTTTTTTATCATGAATAATATAAAGGGACATCTTTTTTAAAAAAAGAGTAGAAAATTATTGAAATATTTGTACATACATTAACTTGTGGAAGTCATTGCATATGGGTGACATTGGAATAACAACAAAGACTGCAAGATTCACTGGGTATATGTGGAAAGAAAAGCTGCAGCCACTTTAAATAGGAGGATAGTACATAGGAAGAAGAACAATAATGCTAACCATTAAGCACTGGGCTTTGGAAGAAGATTCTCTCATAAGCAAGTTATTGCATAATTCTCTGTTATGGGAGTTTCACACCTTCCTCTGAAACATCTGGTGCTAGAATGCAATAAAACACTAAATGAATTTCTGACCTGATGTGTCATGACAATCAATAAAATTCTTTTATTAGCTAGCTCTAGTTTTAAGAACTTGTCATAGTAACAGCACGCAGCTTTGCAGAATGCTAACCTGTGATCAAACATTCAATTTATTTTGAAAACTAAATCTTTCCTGCCTCATTGCACATTTCCTCAAGTCTGGAGAGATTCAACCAGCATGCCACACCATCTACCACTAGAGAAAACATAGTGGTCAGTGTTTTAACACCTAATATATGCTGGTTAGGAAATCTGTAGTAGAAAAAAGCAGCTGAGATGCAAGCAAAACTAGAGTAGCCAACCAACCCAACCCATGGTTCAAGTACAGAGTCTGCAGCAATGTCTCTTTCCCCAAACAGCACTCCACTGCAATGTCTTCTCTGCCACCCTACAGCTTCATGGTTCCTGCTAGTATTAGATGTCAAAGTATACTAATTTCTGATCTTCTGATGGATATTACAGTAAATCCAGTCTGGGAATACAGTGTGCAACAGGTCACAAAGTCAAAGTTACTACACATGCATCAAGGCCAGCATCCGATGTCTGACAGGTGATGCCTGAATTTTTGGCACAGGACATTATGCAGAAGGCTTGCAGCTCCTTAAGCTGCTTTGTGCCCTCTCCCAGCAGAAACACAGGACTCTGGCGGTGTGGCCAGGCTCAAGGGAGGTTGATGCTGCTGGAGAAAAGGCCAAGGCATCCTGAAATGGCTTTGTGTGTCTCTGGGGGAATTCAAGGCCTCTTTCATAACCACAGTATTACAGCGAGGTCCCACTGAAGTCAGGCATGAGCTACCTCATCGTTTCGGTGAGATGAAAACAATATCCCTCCTGAGCACTTGA
Organism: Serilophus lunatus; assembly: GCA_013399895.1. NCBI lineage: Eukaryota > Metazoa > Chordata > Aves > Passeriformes > Eurylaimidae > Serilophus > Serilophus lunatus. Next base: position 4,073,430 of record VXBA01000855.1, on the reverse strand, counting down.
AAATGCTTAACTCTGAAATGACACCTTTGGTGAGAAACCCTGAGGGGTGAAGCACTGTGAACCATTCCCACACTCCTTCCAAATGAAGTCGTACTGTAATGAAATGCATTTTGATAGTGTGGCTTAAATCAATCAGAGCAAACCGAATGATTTGTTCCTGGTGACTTCAGCAAAGTGTTAGTATGGTATCTCTAGAATTTTGAATGGTAAACATACTTAAGGCACACCAAGAGTATTGAATTATATGTAAATATCTATAGGACTAAAGGGAACATGCTTATGCATCAGGAAGCTTTATTTTGTGCTGGGTAACACAAAAAAATCAACATGATTTTAACAGCCATATTTTCATGCAAATGGACTGTGGGAGACTGAAGATATTTCAGGAATCCCAAACTTTATGCACCACCTCTGAAGTGATCTTCATATAGAACACTATTTAATTTGTCATTAATTAGTAAAAAAGCCAGCAAACTATCTTGGCTGAATTGACCAGCACAAAGATTATTCTTCTGGAAATGAGATGAAAATCATGCTACTGAGCAATTTCCATGAAAATAGAACAGCATTTAGTAGCTTTTATTTTAAAATAAGAATAAAATGATGCCAAAAAGCATCAAATAAAATGAAAAATCCTACCTAAAAGGTATAGGCAAGAAAATACAATCTTGTGCATCTGTCCCAGCAAGCTAAAAAGAGATTTCTTGCAAGGAACTATTTGAAACTTGCATTTATTAAGGACTATTTAGAAGATACTACTAACCGTAAATCCCTTCTCATTGCACCTCCTGGAAGTCAGGGTAGATTTTGTTGTATGAAATCTTTCCTCTTTGAAAGTCAATGACTGGGGAGGGGGGCAACGGGGAGGGGGAGACTTGGCAGACTGCCACCATCCTCTTTCATTATTTCATATGTTACATGTCCCATATAAATCTGCATTTGCTTGGTTTGCCATCCTGTATGTCAATGCAGGAATGATTGTTATTTTGTAGTTATATATAATATATGTGCATTCTGAGACATTTCAAATATTTAGCTTCCTTGAATTTTCACTTTTTCATACTTTCCCCTCCCTATACTCACCCCCTGCCTTCATGTCTGCTAACAAGTCAAAATAAAAGTCTCCCCCATCTGTATTTCCCATTGTTTTTTCCATGGTTGATTGAATGGTGTGTTAGGTTCAGTGAACTTGGTCTTGGCTACTGCTCCACCCAGAAACAACCCTCTCTTCTATACCAATTATCATATGAAAGCTACTAATGTCGTTTTACTGCAGCTCTGCTTCATGTTTCAGAATTGCAAGTGGCATTGTACAGTCCACATTTTCCCATTTTCAGGGAATATTCCTTCTCCTTTCCTTCTTTCTGCCTTATATTTCAGTGAAAAATACTGTCTCCTTCCTTTTATTTGCTAGATCAGTATCTTCAGTTAATAATTTCTACTTCAGATATGAAAACAACTTTTCATCTGAAAATCTGATGCTGTTATAAATATTATTGGATCATGTGAAACTCATCCTCTGAGGATGAATTGGTTATTCCAGACAGTGGAGGGAGATGGTCTCTTGGAACTCGAGAATGGTGGGAGTCTCTTCAAACAGAGTTCCGAAGAGAAAATTTTAAATTTCATCGCAGCACAACAGTAAAGGAAAGAGTCTGATGTTGTATAAATTTTAAATGTTGTTGACCAATGTCACTAGTTAATGGCTTGCCCTAAAACCTGGTTATGTATAATTGTAAAATATTTTATATCTTGAATATATGCATGAGCACATATTCATATGCTGTTTTGGTTTTGAGAAGTTAGTTTCAGCAGAAATTAATTTGTGCCCTTTACAATAGTGTTTGAGTGTCAAGAGAGATTATTTGTTGTCATTATAAGCTTAGTAACCACATAACAAAGGTACAAAATCTCACTCTATGCCACCACTAAATGTAATTTGAATGCATATTAAAGAGTAAACCAGTTTTCTGATGTTGAAACAATAGCTTCACAAGAACAGGTATAATTTAACTAACGAAAACCATTTGTCCATGTCTTTTTCTTGGATTTAGTCAGAACTTCCTATGAAAACTTTCACTGTTATTTTTTAGCATGTTTAAAGAAATCTTTACAAGAAACTACAAATGTTAACAGCTGGTATTATTCTCAGCAGTAGGAAATGCAACATGACTGCCTTTAGTGGTTGTGTGGGGGAGAGGACACCACTTCCTAAAGGAAATGTTGGGTTTTCATTATTTTTATGTTTGTTGTTCCCACAAAAATGGACCCAAGTGTTTTGAAAGGATTATAAATATGGTTGCAATTTGGCATTGTGAGCTGGTTGCAGCCGCTGTGTGTATGTGTCTCCCTGCTTGTGTGTGTAATTTGGCCAGTTTGAACTCTGAGTTGGTCACAAGCAGCCAAATGGCTTTCAGTTTTCTTTTCTTGTAGCTGCATTCCCTACAGGGTTAAACCTCTCAGGCTGTGCTTCAAGGTACAATATGCTCCTCTGAGAAGATAAATTATTAAAATGCAGTGTGTGCTTGTGAAGACTCCAGCTTTGCAAAGTTATGCACATTTGATCTCCAAGAAATAACCATTCCATCCTTTCAGGTCTCAGTTAAGCCAAGACACATGCTAATTTTCTTTTAACTTTGAAGTTCTGATGGTCTTAGGAAAATATGTGTTTGAGAGAAAAATGGGATCTGCTTCACTGTGAAAGAGTCGAGGTGTCTGGTGTGGTTAATCTGGAAAGCTCTTCTTCACTAGCATTTGGAATGGAATGATTAGGTGTGAGAGACCAGTCTAGCATTTAGATTTATATATCATCGTAGCTTATTTCAAGTATTATGAGACAGCTGGAATAGGCAAACTGTCATGTTTATCACAGAACTGCATCTTTTATTACTTGGCTTCATAAATATCTGAGGTGTGATAGGCTCAGTCATGAGAGGGCTGGGCCACCTTCCATAGCACACTGAGCACTGTATATTATTGTTGGTGTCAGGCACACTCGAGGTTACAAAGCCAAACAGGTTCCTAAGACACCAAACAAAAGTGCCAGACTGTATTGAGGTCCTGATGGACCCAGAGGCCAGTATGAACTTCAGGCTCGTATAAGCAGCTGCCTCTCCTCTTTTCCAAGTCTTTAATAATGTGTTCTTTGCCAGGTTATCTGGGTGTCCATTTTTCTGTGGCATTCCAGGTTGTTGCAGTTACTAAAGAAAATGTATATTATCACTTGGAAGAATGAATATATGGAGTGAAATATGTATGTGTGTGTACCTAGCACATACTGAAAAAAACAAGCTAAAGGGAATCTTTTGAGACATTTGAAAGTGTTAATATTGATTACTAAATAGATTAAGAGACAGCCACAAGAGGTTTTGTCAGGAGATCAAACTTTACCTGTGTGACAGTGTTAATAGTATGAGACATGAACATTTATCAACCAAACAGTTTCAGCTGCTTGGCAAAAAGCATTGCATCTCTGAAGTGTTTTGTCATACAGCTTCTCCCACCTAACAAATCATGGTGTTATACACTTAAGCTTGCTCATGTCAAGGAGAAGAATGTTTCCAGCAGGAGGCTGCATCAGTAAAGTTCTTGATTAAGGAATTCTTCAAAGATATTTTCTATTTAGAGTGCATAATTATCACATTGTTGGTAGAAGGGTGGCAACAAGAATTTTAGAACCACCTGGGTTGAATCTGTGGTCCATCTGGCCTTTCTTGTCTTGTGCAGTAAATGACCATTTACATGGGAGTATAAAACTTTGGCTTAGGAGATTTCTTTTCATACATTTTCTTCCAACTGTACATGTGCAGTAACTTCTCCAGGAGAGGTATGAATCTGAGACCTGAAGAAAATCACTGTCTATGTGAAA
>VXBA01000855.1:4055562-4069543 GCA_013399895.1 Serilophus lunatus | reverse complement strand
AAAAAAAAAGTACCGTAAGACTGAGAAGATTAATTTATACAGAACAGCCATTCCATATATATCTGAAGTGTTGATCCAGATGTATGTCAGAAACACTGATGGACATCTTTAGGATTGAATAGTGTGAGGATTAATTGAAGCCTTTGTCCTAATCTTCTATCTCAGCTCACATTTCTGCTTTTCAGTCTACATTGTAACATCTGCATTAATAACAAAGAAATTCTTCCTTTTCGTGAATGGTGACATCATGCAATGGTGATTCCAGTGGAATAAATAAAAATTCAACATCTGCAAAATAATTAGTATATGACTCTTACTAGGGGAGCTCTTGGGAAGCAGTACATTTGTTTCCTGACTTACACCCAGAAGGTCTCCTTCCAATTAGAAAAGAGCAAAAGGAATTTCCCACTTACTTTTAGCTCTTGACTCAAGGGTGAAAGTAAAACTATTACTCCTAAAAGGATCTGTAAGTACAACATAAAAAGGGAAGGATCATCTCAGCAAAGGCATAAAGTGAATATGGAAAAGGATCAAGAATGATGCAGGTAATTTGGATAGATAGCTGGCTGCCATGAGAGCTTTGGAGTTGTCACAGAAGTGCTGACTGCTTATTGCTTTTACCACAACACAGCTTGTAATTCATACCTGGTGTTCAGCACAAGACATAGGAGGTGAAAGCCAGGCTGTGACTGACTTTGGCATTTCTGGTGTGATCAAGCTGGAGACCAGTTGCTCAGAACTCATTCTCTAACATAAGGTCAGTTGCAGCTCCATCCAATCTTGGAAAGGGCAGCTTATTTGCCCTCTGGGAACCCAAATAATTTAAGGAGTCTGGAACAACTGAATTTCCAAAACTCAAAAAATGAATATATCATTTAAAATCACATACAACTTTATGCTCACCAGGGTTTTTACATTATTTGGATCTGTAGAGGTTATTAAATAATGAAAATAGCACTGATACAGAAAATAACTTATCTTGGAATATGTAGTACTGTTTGAAGAGGATGTCTTACTGATCTATTCCATTATTTGGGAGATTGTCAAGACAGGTGATATTTGGGGAATGCTATGAACAGGTCTCTATTTACATCATATTACCCCAAACAAAGAGAGCTGGAGAACAGATAAACTTTGAACTATCAAAACTGTTACCACTTTAAAATGACATTTTTGCTCTGATAAAAATTTTATCCTTTTCTTACTATTCTACCATTGTCAAAACATTGCTTTTAGAACATTTTGATAAGATTCTCATATTTCATATCTCTGATCAAAATTTGATTTCAAAAGATTTTGAAATAATTTTTTTCCTACAAGATTGATATCTTACGTTTAAGCAGCCCTAGTCTGTACACTTTACTTTAAAGTTTAACTGATATGTAGCCTACAGAAGGGCTCTTCACTGTAAATTAGTGCTCAGTCCATTGGTTATATAATAAATGCCAACAGCTGTCAAAAGCAGAGTGCAGCAAAAGGGGGGAAAAAAGACAGTAATTGTCTTATAAGAGTGCCTCATGGTAATTCAAGAAACATTCTGTGAATTCCACCTCGGTGGGATATGAAATAAAATCCACATTATGATAGATTGGGAAAACCTGGGGTGGCCCAAAGTTACTTTCTCTAGGATGATTTCTTCCTCTTTATTTTTATTTTATGATAGCTTCTCTAACTCTAACAAGAGCAGAAAAAAAATTTGAGACAGGAAAATGTATGACCATGGTAAAGAAAAAAAGAAGGGGAAAAAATCTTTTGCAATACCAGATAATCTGGAAATACAATAATATATCTTGCAAACCTGTGAGATCTATAGCTGGCTTATAACTGATCAATTTTCCACCCAGGTTTACAAGAAAAATAAAGACCACTACAGTTCATAAATCAACATTTCTTAAGGTACTTTTTTAAGGTACATGTTTTCTCTCTCCTGAAGGTTGGTGATTTTAAAAGTAAGCTATAAAAATCAACACACTCAGTGAAACTTATGCATATTAGCAAAACGGTATTTGTAGGGCTATGTATATATAAGGAGATAATATTTATGTTATATACTAGGTAACCATAATTAGGTTTTAAATTTCATTATATAACAAATGGCTGTTGATATCTATAAAAGCAGTAAAGTATTTTAATCCCACTTTTTTTGTCAATCTCATTGACAGTTCTATTTTTACGGAGTTACAAACATACCTAAGTCTTGAAGAACAGGCTTGCTTTTCTGTTTTGAACTGGCCACCATGGGGAGTTTTCTCTGACTTTACACTGAAGCCAAACTGTTGGAGGGACATGGATATCTGTGAGGATTCCATGAGCAGCCCTAGAAACTGTGCAGTATTAGGTGTATCTTTTTCTAACCAAGGTGTTACAAGTCATCGGACCAAATCAATGCTCTGTTGTCTCTTAGGGAGGACTGTAATCACAAAACAAGGTGCATTCCCCAACATTTTCCCTGTCTTTTTGGTGGGACTGCCAGGAGTTTTGGAAGGCTCCGTTGCTTGAACAAGGGCAATATGAAACACAGCTCTGTGACTGCTCTACCTGAAGCACCCAAAGGCCAGCAGTTATCCCAAGGGTACCCTTTTCACCTCCCCCTTTGGAGAAGACTGGGACAATATCTGTCAGTTAGGGCCCACCCTGCTTCAAGGTGGGCCTCTTTGGCATTCAAAGTTCAGTGGGAAATACATCATCCTCAGTATGGGGTGAAGGGGAGACTGCAACATCTGCCAGTACAGTTATTGTGCAGAGCCCTTCGCTGAAGGTCAGTGCTGAAGCTCCCAGTTCGCAGTAGCTGTAGCAGTGTCTGGTTTCACAGCAGGTCAGAAATTCCTGTCTGAAGTCCTGAAGGCTCACCACCCATCTTAACTGGGGATCTAAAGCAGCAGGATCTTGATTTGCCATCATTCAGCAAAGCAGAGCCATGTGTGAACCCATATCTGTCTGTCACCAGGTCTTTGTGTAATCCACTTGCTCATATTGCCTCCTCCATTTGTCTGTTCATTTTTGTTTCCTTCATTGTATAGAAGTGTTAACAGGTGTAGAGACACTAGCCAGTCGTGCACACACAAAGAAGTTTTAAGAAAAAAAATTTATAAATACAATGGAATTATAAGTTTGGGCTCCATGCTGCTGTGCTTAAATTTCAGGTTCCAGGCACTAAAATATTTGGCTCTTGAATCTTGTTATTTGGTTTTTCTGTTTTTATTTAGACATTTAAGTAACATGATCTTAACTTTGTCTTTTAACTCCCAAAGCCATTGCCCTCTCAGGATCAGCACTCAGTCACTCTGAGCCTGCTTCTGTCCTCCTTTCTTATAATCCTACTTCATCTGTGGTTTTTTCACAAAGTAAAAATTCCTCTGCCTTTCTGTTCAGCTAATTTCCTAAACTCTCTGAGTTCTTTGGGAACTCCCATTCATATTCATCCAGCTCTAAGCCCCTAACTCCATTATACACCTTAAATCGAAAGGAAAAAAAATCAGCTTGCTGACAGTCTGCTATGAACACTTAGAAGTGCTTTTTCCCTCCTGCAAAAAGGAGAGATCACTGATATTTCTGTGATGGTCTGGATGCCCTCTACCATCCCCACAGTGAGTGCTGGAAGGCACAATGAGCTGCCAAAGCTTTAAGTGGACAAGTCTCTGGACTCCTCACCAGCTCACTGCCTAGATTGGTTGCTCTCTATGTTTCACCTGAAGTTTGAAAAGGAAATTGTGTTTTCACATGAGAAGAAAATACACCTGACAGTTGTGAATACTGAAAAATAGCTGTGGCTAAGCAGTGCAGCTAAGGAGGCTTTGTAAAGTTGCTTTGCAGCATTGACAGCCAGTCAGTGTAGTTGCTTAATCCAAATACTTTTTCAGTTAGAATATGTTGCCAGAAACAGGAAATCAGCTCTTGAAGTGCATTATCTCCTTTCAAGACTGTCCTGGGGGCACTAACTTATTATCTTGGAATAAAACAAATGAAAGATTTCTTTTTAAAAAATATTGTTCACTCCACTTAGAATCCCTGGAGCTGAGTATTTTACATTTTTGTGGCTTGACAAAATAAAACCAGCAATTAGTTTACATGTATTTATCATTTATGGTTGTTTCCCTCTTATTGCAGCTCATTTTGAAAACTATAATCCTGACAGATTAACTTGCTACTAAAATTATTATTATTTCCTGGAACTATGAATGAAATAGAAGACATTCACTGTGACTGATGAAGGCAAATTTCATTCTGCTAGATAGTGTTTTAAGCCAATTCCCTCATAACAACAACCAGAAAACCTCCCACAATAAAACAAAAAAACAAGAACAAAAAGCTGTGGACCAACATTCATGTGTATTTGCTTCTGAGTATTTATGACTTTTCTTCATCCACCGTTATTTAATCTGACCGGGGAGTGAATATTTCAAATATTCCATGAAGGTCAGTGAAAACATGTAGCATGATAAGGAAAATATATCCCAAAAAGGCACTGGTAGGAGAAATGGCTACAGAATGACTGCAGCACACCTGAGAACCAGGACAGAGACTTAAAAAAAACCCCCTTCATTCAGATGTAATTAGACCTCACGAAAAAACAGGAGACAAAAAAATCTGTGCCATTTGCTTTTTCCACAATTTATGGGATTCCTTGCTTTGGAGCATTTAACAGTCTGGCCAAAAATCTGATTATGATGATCTGCATTTGAGTCTTCTCCATTTTTTTCACATCCTTGGCATTTCATATTTTTCTATCCCTGCTTTGTATGTGTGGGATGGTGTTCAGTCAAAGAATCGCAGAGTCCAGGGTTTAAAGTCAGTGTGATATTGAAGTCTATTTTTCCCTGGCTAAGTATCCAGGCATGCTCTACAAAGCTCTTGCAGGAAAATTTCTGGCGCAGCCCAAGAAAGTTGCACGTAAAGGCAAATCTGCGAGGTTTGCAGGTTGAGTATCTCCCTCTTCAAATTGTGATGCTGCATCTCATGACATGAGTTACAGAGCCGTTTTAAAGTGTAGTTACTAAAATTTGAGGCCTATGGTGGAAACTCGACCATTTGACCCACTTTGGCTGAAAAGTTTATCTCTTCAGGGTTCTCATGGTTCTTCGAGCAAGGGGAACAATTTTCCCTTTAAACACAGCATTCCATTAAAATCCAATCTCATTTAGAGAGAAATTGTCAGTAAACAAATAAAATGAATTTGTGATTTTTATAGACTATTTCGACTGGGAAATTTGATTCTGTAGTCAGAGATTTTAAGGCCAGAAAATACCACTGTGGCAGTCTTTTTAGGTAACATAAGTGACAGAACCTGAGGTAGCTCCTATTCTGGGAGCTGCAGTTTCACTTTGTATGCATTTTTCCTTTGCTTAATAAAAGTGAATAATCTCAAAAGCTAGAATGTCTGTTGTAGCTTTCAGTATTCCACCTGCTCTTAAGCTTTTCTGTAATGCAGACTTTGATGTGTTCTGCTTTTTTAAAGCCCTTCATGTCCTGAACCTCTTCTATTTGTAAGCCCTTTTAGTTTGCAGAAATGTAGCTAATAGTAAGACTTTCTCATAACCTGTTTCTGTAGATCTCACTCTTAGGGATCTATTGTTGTTAGTGATAATTCTGGTTTATCTCAGTGACATTGAATCCTCTGTATTTTGTCCTTTCACGCAAATAATTTCCATCTGAGACAAAAGACCATCCTCTGGAAAACAGCTTAGTTACAGAGGTACTGGAGAATTGGGTGGGTTATCTGCACAGTTTAGATGAGGAGATGCTTGGCACTCTCCCTTGTAACTGGTGAGCAGTGATAGTAGGTTTGCAATTTTAACATTTTCCTCTAGGATTTCTCCATTGCTCTTCCTACTTTACTTTATGTCAAATTGGAGGGGGAAAAGGGGAAAGAGCACACACATGTGGGTAAGCAGTGCATGTGGAGCGCTGCAGTTCACACATGAAGCAAACTGGAAGGATGTTGCTGAGCGGAGAAGTGGCTGCCCATGCAGGCAGCTGTGGATGATGTGTGTGACATCAGAGCCTGTGCTTGGAGATCTTCAGCCTCCCTCTTATGGCAAAACTGCAGCTGACACAGGGCCAGGGTACAGACACTGCTCGAGCTGATAGCTCTGGGCCTTTCTGAATAGGAAAATTTACATTCTTTCCTTGGACAGTGTAGTACATAACTTTTCCAATGAATATGCCTGGGCTATTTTCATTTTGTAATTACCATCTTTACAAATTTACTATTTGCCATTCCGTTTGCACGAGCAAGTGTGAACATAAAATATCCAAAGCCTTTGTAGCTTTACAGAGGATTATTTCAGGCCTAGATATAATATTTGGGATCTGCAGTGAGAGATATGGCTTTCAAGAGGCATCCCGACACTGATTTGGCATTCATGTCCCACCTGCTGAATGCCAGTGGGATCCTGTCCATTGCTTTCACAGGCTTTGGATCCCACCCAGAGCATTCTCAAAGATGGGAACTGAGAGTGTGGGCTGGATTAGGAAATCACAAACAGTTCTGGGAGAGGTTTTCCTTCTCATCAAAATTTATTTTTTGTCATTTTCTGAACAGCTCAAACAAAAACTGCTCTGGAAATCGGGGAGTTTATATTGTCCTGTATAGTAAATTGTACTACATTCCTAAATTCAGTTTTCATACCATAATGTCTTTTAAATAATTTTAAAGCTACATCATAAACCTTAAAAATTATCAGAAAATTAAAGAGATGATTTCTTTAAGAGTTTACTTTGTATTATACTAATTTCTTCTAAAATGTAGGGTAGATACGCATTTCTAAGACCTTTATACTACTTCATAGCAGGGTGATGATTACTACCTGTTGTTCTCTTATCCCACTTTTTTGTTGGAATTTTGCAGTAGTTTTAAAGTTTTTGTTCCTCTTTAAGCAGAATCAAGCCCTCATTGTCTGTGTTCTTTTGCCTCTGTTTTTGTGTTTCCACATTGTAGCAAACCAGCTTTTTCTTTTTCTTCTCATGCAGCGTATACAAAGACTGCTGTGGTTTTGGCGAGAAACTCCTAGAAACTAGAACACAGGTATATTTTCCTCATTTTAACCATTCATCTTCTTAATCTCCTGCTGCTTACTTTCACTGATAGCACAATCCTTTTCTCTAACAAAGCACACATTCACATGCATCCTGCTTGCTGTACTGATCACCTTGGGTGCTTAACAACACTTGCTCCTGCTGTCATTTCCTCGCTGACATAACCAGGAAGAAAAAACCCTGTGCCAGGTCCCTCGTGATTCCGTGGGCTGCATGCGGCTGGGCAAGGTGGACTCCCTAACTACCAGAAACATTAACATCAGCATCTGCTACTTAAAGCATCTTGTATTACTGTTGTGAGTTTTGCCCCGGTGAATATTCCAAGTCAAACAATACTGTGGTTGTGAATTGTTGTCTCGCATGCAGCCTTATTTCTCATTCTTGGCTTGTGTCCTAGGACGGGATCCAGGGCAGTCGCTGACTACAGCGATACAAAAGGAAACACCCCACAAAAGAAACACTCGCACAATCCCTTTGCAAGCACACTGCTCCCGTTGTGTGTTTATGGCGAGCTGGCCTCCAAAATACAGGTAATTTAAATCCCTCACGATTAAAAGTTAAAAACAAACGAGCAAACAGAAAGTTGAACTCTTGATAATCTATTCCTTTCTGAAGAAAGATGTAACAGAAAGGAAAAATCTTTTAGATATTCGCCTTAAGTGCTTTTGAGCCTAAGGACTGTTATGGAGAAACTCTTAAAAATCCTCATAGCCTTTAAAATCTACCCAAACAGCAGTGTTACTAAAACTCTGCCCAGCATTCATCTTGCCTTCTTACCTCCTCTCAAGATGATACCAGACCTCTGTGCAACGTTGAGAGGCAACTTTCTTCAAAATTTGTGCCTGAAATTACTTCAAGGGTTTGGTGTTAAATCCCATTTCTGTTACTCTTTATTGAGCCTCAGTAAACAAGCAGGTTTCTAGGAGTACCAATGGATATCCTAAACCAGAGATGATATTATGGATTTCCTAGCAAATTGGGTTTCCAAGAAATCTGGATGGATCTCTCGTGGAAGTACAGAATGGTGTATCAGCTCCCCAGCCAGTGTGTCCCCTTCCCCACTGCATAAGAAAAACAAGGAAAGTATAATCCTACTGAGGACAAGTGGAATTTTGTTTAGAAATGGTCTTCAAGAAATGACAAAGAGACATAACAAAAATTCTTGTTATCAATGGAAATTGAAGGAGCTAAAAAATTTATTATTATTATAATTATTAGTATTAACATTATTATTATTATACTCTAAATAATGACAAAAATAGCTAGAAATAAGATTAAAAAACGTTCAGAGGAGATGGAAACAGAAGCTGCACAAAAAATTATTTTTTGAAAAGAATTGAAAGCTATAAGAAATTGGACCTCAAGATGAAGGCAGGTGTAGAGAGAGGAGAGAAATGGCAGCAAAATTAACAGATACATTAAGGAAAAGTTCTAAGAAAACATAGAGATACTGAAGTGTACCAAAAATAAGACTGCAAAACTAGAGTAGAAAGCTTTTAAAGAAGGAAAAGCATGAAATAATAGGAGGTGAGATACAGACTGGATGACTGGCTGTTCTGGAATTAGGGTTGATGCCACTTTTTTTTTCCATTAGTGTAAATACACCAGCCTTCACTTTTGCATACATCTCTGGACCTATTGCAGACCTCTACTGCTGACAAGTTCAGCATGCCAGGATTTTCTGAATGGGGAAGAACAGGTGTCAGGGTTTAAGCTACTCTCAGTTATCTCCCTGCTTAGGTCATGTGTGGTGCACAAGAACATGGAGGGTTTTTACTGTATTTACACAATATAATTATTTTTTGCTACTCCAAATGAGATAGATGATACAAATATTAATCAGAATATAACAGAGACTTTGATGTTTCAACCTTCCTTCTCCCAAAACAGCCAGTATTAAAATTTGATATACTTTTTGTATATGAGATTCAGGAAATAATTCTGTTTTCACTGGGCAGCTCATTGCTTCCCTACCATCAGATCTTGCCTCATCACTGAGGGTTTGGGGGATGAACACAAGCCTCTTTTCTCTGTCTCCAGCCCTAATCGTGTACGTGGGGCGTCGTGTTGCTCAGAACATTTGCCTGGGGTCAGCAGCAACTCCCTGGTCTGCTGCCAGCCACAGGCAAATCGCTTTACCTCTCTGGGGCTCAGGTCTAAGGCGGCACATCCAACCAGCTGCGATAGGAGCAAACATGTTAAAGCTTCTCAAACACGAGGCTAAGGAAGAGTCAAGTGCATTTAGCCTCCCCCAGCTGAAACCTCTCAGCTCCCAGTGGCACTTGAAGGTGTTGAAGCCAGTAAAAAGGCAGCAGCAAAGCCTGGTTTTCAGCTACTGAAGTATCAGGGGAAGGACTTGGGGGTGAGAGGAGCCCACTTGGAAACGCAGCTGTGCAAAGTGCTTCCCCGACCTTTGCAATGTTCCTCGCCGTGCACTCGTCTTTCCCCAGCTCAGTCACATCTCTTTTGTTCCAGCAACGCCTCTACTCAGTGCTGAGCTGGGCCTGGTGCTTTGATAGCTCTCTCCTTGGTTCTGGCACCAGAAACACTTTGCTTCTCTCTTATCTGGCCTCCTTGCTTCACCTTTTCTCTGTCACCCTCATTATTGTATCACAGATATACTACCTTGGGATCAAAGCTGTCCCTCTCCACGCATATGTAAATTCTAAATTACCCCCTCTTTAATCTAGGAAACAGGCAGCTTTCCATATTAGCGTGCAATCTGTTCCTCCACAGTGCTGAGGTTCAGAGAGGAGCCCATCGTCCCTGGTGAAGCAGAGCTTAACCATGCCTGGCCACAGAGCCCTGCGCTGTGCCATGTTCCCAGATCTTCGTGGCTGTCCGTGCTGTCCCAACCTCGCTGTACCAGGATGCCAATCCTCACCCTTGTTCACAGCTGGCCAATGCATGGTACTGCTGCCGTTGAAAGACGTGTGATGGAGAAACTTGTTAAAATCATCCCCTCTGAGCTCCACAATTTTACCTGGTCATCAGCCTTCAAGGCACTTCTGCCTCTGGCAGTTTTAGTGCAGCCAAACCAGGTGCACTGCCACGGTATGGTCATTAAGTTCATCCCACTTGTGTGCACCTTTTACAGATGACTGTCAATTAAGCTGGTTGCTCATATGCATTTTCATGTGCTGCTTGCTTAGATATTAGTGCATCTAACAGGAGAACACAAGAAGCATGTGCTCAGTGACAGATTGAAATGCAAGTGAATAAATTAGGATCATCCCTTAAAAAAAAAGCATGCTTTATTAACATGTGTTTTGTTCAAAACTGTATGGAGAAATTCAGGCATTCATATAAAATGTAAGAAATTTAATTATCTTCAATATTCCTTTATAGCGTTTGAAAAACTTATCGTTTTCAACGTAAATCACAACTGGTTGCCTTGAAAAACTGCTTCCTGTTATACAATGTTTACCCTTAACTAAGAAACGATCTGGTGCCTGAATGGAGAATTATCGAAAGGGTGTTTATTGTCTTCTTGCTGCCTTCCCTACGATTTAAAGAGGCATGAGGGAAGCTGCTGGCTGATGCCCTGCTACAGCGTTGTTTTCATTTGCAGCCACTAGTGAGTGCTCTTGAATAGTTTTTCAAGGCAGGAGCCCTTGAACCCCTCTGAGCAGCAAAGTCTGGATCTCTGGGTGAATTTGTTGGAAACAGGAGACAGACTGTGATTTATAAGGGGGGAAATGCGGTGCCACGGGTGTGGAGATGACTTCCCCAAACAGAGCATAAAAAAGGGCCACAGCAGCAGATGGAGTGGCAGGGACTTGGCTTTATTAAGAGGGATTAAAAGTAAAGTAACAGTGCTGATTATTTGCATCTCGCAGTCACTTTCGTTTCTGTCCTCTGGTAATCCTGCAGCTTTGTCAGGAGTTTCTATTTCAGTCTACATGTAGCTGCTGTTACTTGTTTTGTCTTGTGCACTTAGGCTTGCCAATTTGCAGATATAGACACTTAGGAGGGTAAATAAACAGAAAATGCCGAGTATTAACCTGGGCTGAAGTCTGAGCATTGTACAAACAAACACAGTTGGCTGAAAAAATGATATATTTAGATTTAGAAGAAACAAGTTGTAAGTTATGGACACGTGAAAATAAAGCTTTTGATGTGCAACTTCACAAAGTGATTTTTTTTTTTAAGTTGATTGAGGCTCAATGCTGTCCTAATAATAAAAAGAAGACTTTGAATTTACATGCTTGGGCAGAGGCTGAGATATTAATTAATTTAAGAGAGACAATAGAAACCTCTAGCAGTATGTGATAATGTTGGTACAGCCAGCAGTGGCAGTTTAGAAGCTGCATGAAGGTTCTCTGGATGTGCTAAACTCTTCCCTTTGGGATAAAAGTCTGTAAAACTAAGTGGTTCAGATATCCAAGTTACTTTAAAAATCCTTCTAAAAAGAAACAAGCTTTATTGCTTGCGATCCTTAGTTAGTCATCACCAGTTAACTCCAGCACTCATTCTCCTCCACCCCCTCACACTGCACAATTCATACTCATTGTAATTAATTTTATGGCCTTTTTAGCAAAGGGAGACCTCTACATTTTATGCTACATTGCACAAGCAATTGAAAGTTGCAGATGAAAAAAACCCAAGCACCAAATGTTTAGCAGGTTTTTATTCTATTTTAAATGAGCAACCTATTTAAATCAATTATCAGCTTAAAATGAGCAGCCTGATCTAATTAGTGTTAGCCCCTGGTGGGTTAATGAATGAAAGGGAGGTGCTGGGCAGATGTGCTTTCCCCCAGGATATTCTTCTACTGACCACATTGACACAAAATCCTTCTAGGTGTGAGAGTTTTATCAAGAAAATTGCTTAAAACCAGCATTATTAAAACTGTCAGCAGAACAACGTGTTTTATGGCTTTGGAGTCTTTGCTTTAGATGTCTGTGGGGTTTTTTGCCAGATTTTTTTAAGACAGGATTTATTAACGTGAGATAAGTCATTACAAATCCCAAATAAATTACTTTTAGAATTAGCATATGAATTCATTTTTGTAAGACATGAGAATTAAAGATACTTAAGGAAAATGCCAACTAAAGTCTTCCAAATCTTGGTCAACACGCACAGATCAGCTCATACTCATCATTTCTGTTACTCTCTCCTGACCTTCAGTTCTCCAGTAACTTAAGCATAGAGTTCTCGAGCTTTATTATGTAGCTAATTAGTAAGTTTAATATAGTACTTGCAAGCATAAAATATTATAAGTATCATTAAGTGTGGCAAAGGGAGAAAATGATACTGTTAATGAATGGTCTTACTTTCTTATCCCTTTGATGACTATTCCACTGTGAGTGCACAGATGTTTGCATTTTTGGAAGATGGCAATTTACTACTGTGCAGGACTTCTAGGTCCCTTATTCTGGATGTGGCTTTAAAAGTGAGTCCTACTGCTTTCCCCTCTTCCCCTACATTTTGTCCTCCCTGCGTGGGTTCATGAAGATGAACAGGTCACACCAGGAACTGCAAGTTGCCCCCAGGAGCCCATCTGCTGCCCTTTCCACTGGGTGTTGTATCCTCCTCCACGAAAATTGAGGGGGGGGTTGCCTCTTACTTTTACATATGCAATACTCATTTTCTAGATTCCCATCAATTTATATAGACATGAGACTATAAAATGTACATATATTCTCCAACAGCAAGAAAAATACTGGCATGTTGATACTTATGTGTTACTCCTGGGTCCTCAGGCTCTGCTAGATGAATAATCAGGGCTTCCTAAATTTCTCTGTTTAACTGAGACATATAGATGTTGATGGTTTATAACACTGTTGAACAAACTCCGGAGTATTTGAAGTAGAGAGCCAGCTTCAAATGTAGAAAAACTGTCTTGTTGCTGTTTTGAAACATTTTGGATGTTTTGGAACAGTCCACACACTGTGTGAAGTGAAATGGTCTGATGGTCATGAGCCACTGAGACTTCAGCAAAAACAACTGGTTTACTAGAAAAGTTTTTTCATTGCTTTGCTCAGTGGTATGCACACATATCTGTCAGAAAAGGTCGACAGGATTTTTAAAAGATGGGTGTGAAAATATCCTTTTTAAATTGCCTGATAAGTTCACGAGAAAATGTATTAAAAAGCAACTGTGCAGAAGCAACTGCTGAGCCACTCACTGTCCCTGGGTTTTCTATTTCTTTTTTTAATTCCATATTCCTGGAACATTTCTGAACTTTCAAATCTTATGTACTTGTATTTATAAGGGGAAGATTTTCATTAGTACAGAAGGGCTTGTAGACAGATCAATACACATAATTACACAATATTTATCTGGATGTTTTAATGTGGAAGGTTTAAAACATTTGCTGAGTGATGTTGACATGCTTTGAAAAGGCTGAATAAACTGCAGTGTGTGTAATTTGAAAAGTACATGGGAACTATGTTTTGGGCTTTTTTAAATGAAATCCTGGCTTCAAGATTTTTGAGGAGAATATCTACTGCCTTTTGGGGAGCGAAATCAGGAAAATAATTTCTGAGGGCTTTTTTTTTCTCCTTTTGAAAGCAAAATTAGAACCCAATAGATAATCATAGTTTCACCATGAGTTATTACAATGACTTATTCAATTAACCTCATGAATATAAGCCCTATCATTAAATAAGCTAAATTTGAGTGCAACAATTACAACTTTTGCTAACTGGAAGCAGCCTAAGTATTAAGTGTTTAAATATACCAATATTGGAGCATGATAATTTTTAAACATAATTACCTCTTTTATTATATTTTGATTAGATTAAAATTAATGCATTATTAAGCCATGATATGTTCTACCATCTAGACCTCTGTATAGACAAAGATAGGAGTTCCCCCCCGCACACACACTTTTCTCAGGTCTAAATTAATTAAATTCCGTTTAATTATAATTTACTAAAAAGCTCCACTTTTGCCACTATTATGTCTTTTGAACTTTGGAATTAAAAAAAAAAAAAAAAAG